>JAGFMF010011401.1:1073022-1114973 GCA_019455555.1 Galemys pyrenaicus
TCCCTGGCCGGCGGCAGGGATCGAACTCGTGCTGCAGTGGCTGCGGTTTGCTTCATAGTGCGTTGCTTAACCCACTGCGCCACCAGGGAGGCCCTCACCTGAACTTTCTAAAGACTCACAAATAATCTTTGCATATTACTGAATTATATTTTCCCTTTCAAATTCTTATTATTGTAAATTATAACATCAGGAAACTGCATGAAATGTAAATATTGAACTGTTTTAAAATACAACTACAAAGGTCAAAAGTAGTCCAGGGCTTGCACCCCAGAAGTGCCATCATAAAATACCCTAATTTCTACAAGTACCACTATCTTGATGCTGGCACTATTTCTTAACTTTCCCTGCAGTTTTATCACATGCATGCATCCCCCAACAGTGTGGCGGAATTTTAACATAATTACACAGTACTCATGCTTTTGTGTAAATCAAAAAACAGGGTATATACTCATGTCTGCTTTCTTTGGTTTAACATCACAGTATTTGTTGTGGGGAGCTGTCTTCTACTCATTTTTACTGGAGTACTCACAAATAAAAAACTACCCATTTTACTGCTGAGGAACATTCTGATTGTTTGCAATTATGACTGTTTATAATGCTGCTTTGAATGTTTACTTATATGCTTTATATGTACCCAGGAATGGGACTATTAAGCCAGTACAAAATACATATCTTAAATGTTAATAAATAATACAAATCTATTTCCTAAATTTGGTACATCAACCTGTGTATACTCCAGCACTAGTATGTATGAAAATTCCTAATATCTACAGCCTTGTCAATTCTTGGACACACTGGCTATTTGTAACAGCATTGGGACTTCTTGGACTGCTATTATGAATTTGTGTGACTAGTCCCCAAGGGAACCAGCTCACAGATGAGGTTTCTTTTGCCTCATCCCCCTTGCCTGACCTGGATCAGCAGCCAGGCAATGCTTCTATTATCTCCTTTCTGTGAGTTTATTTTTGTTTTATCCCCACCCTCAGAAGCCCCAGTTCATTACAGAAGAGTCATCTATCAGATTCTCCAACTTTGGCAATCTTAGCTTTCTATCTCCTTTCAAGACCCTAAAAAGTCTGTCAAAAATCACAGCTCAGGCTCATGGTGTAGGCCACCAATGTCTCAGGGAAAATGAGCTGCTGTGGCGCTGCATCTCCAGCTCTCAAGGCTCTCTTAGAGTTTGTTCTAGTGACTTTATGATTGAGTCAACTGCAATGCTGTCATAGTTATTTTTAACATTTTATCTAGCATTGAAATTATTTTCTGCAGAAGTCTTTGGATAACTGGTCTACTAGAACTAGAGGCTGGAATTCTTACAATCAGTGATTTAGGATAAATTTCTTGGAGGTGAATTACTGCCAAAGGATATACACAGTGTTCTGATAGAAAATGAGAAATGGAATCACATTATACTCTCACCATCTATGTAAAACATTACCTATTTCCTACCCAGGGAATTATTCTTTATAATCTCTACCAATTGGATTGACAAAAAGTTAGCTCATTATTGCTTGAATTTGCATCTCCATGATCTTATTTCTTCTTTCCCTCAGTCTCCATTTATTCATCCGTAAGTGCTCTTTTACAAAAGCTGCAGCTGGTTTACACACTATCTCAAAACAGAAAAACACTGTCATATGTTGCAATTTTCTTTTCCATTTGTCATTTGCCTTTTAGCTCTCTTTACACTGACTTTTGTCATACAAAAGTTAAAAATGTCTACTCAGTCAAATCCATTATTTTCCTTCAGGGTTTCTGGTCTTGTTATTATGCAAAACATGCCATTATTAATTCTGCTATATATCATACTTTCATCCTGGGCCATTATGTCACCAGCTCACAAAACCACTGGAGGCAAACTTTTATAGCAAAATTTCCTATTAGGATCTGTGGTAAACGCATCACACTTCAATTCCCCCCTAACGGTATAGATTTCTAGAGGTCTTTGAGTATATAATACTACTCAAGACTAATGAAATAAAAGGGAAAGGCCAAGATCACGAGCAGCAACACTTAGGTTTCTTACCAGTCCATGATCCAAGAATAGCAAATACCTCAGCTTCCTGCTTCTGTGTCCTCAGGCAAGAACCTCCCCAGAGGAAACTAAGTGCCAGGCCTCCAGAGCTATAATCAGGACCCAACAGGCCTTACAGGCCTGGGCTACTCTAAGTTCTTTACATTTTAGTCTTGGTTAGGGTACTCATTAACTTTGTTGCTTCACACAAAGTTCTTTAAGTCCCAGGCCTCAAATCGTCTCAACATCAAACAGGAGTTGGTTAGAGGATTTTTCAACTGAATTTAACTCTAAGTTTTAGTAAGGCTGGTGTTTCCCCTTATGAATTAAATGAGGAAAACTGATTTTGTTTGGAGGTTAAAGAAAATAATCTCTGATATTTTTTTTTTTTCCTAAAAGATTTATTTATGAATACAAGAGCTGGGTTGCAGGCCAGAGGTGCTGGGGCTGGGGATTGAAATAGAACTCATGGCTCAGTGGCTGGTGCTACATCATAGTGCTGCGACTTAACCCCTTGTGCCACCAGGGAGACCCCTAATCTCTGATCTTTTAGTATCTGAACTATAACTTCATTTTCTCTATAAATTACTCACCAATTTCTGACCTACCATAGAAGATAAAATAACAACAATAAATTCTTCATATGTAAGTTATATAAACATAACTTAAGTGACTTGCACTTTACAGAGTTAACTAATCAAACTGCTATTCCATACCATGGCATACTACTCAGAAATAAAAAGATACACACTATTGATAAACATGACTTGAATCTCAAGGTTATTATAATGAATGTCGACTACCAATCTCAAAAACACACACTGTATGATTGCGTTTATATATTCCCCAAATGACAAAATTTTAGTGATTTGAGAACAAACTAGTGGCTGGCAGGGATGAAGGCTGGTGGAGGGGAGGCTTGACTATCAAGGGGCCATATGAAGGAGTCGGCCACGGTGATGGAGCAGTTCTGTGTCTTGACTGGTGGTGGGGACCTGAACCCACATAAACAATATCATGTTATGGAAACACACACACACACACACACACAGAGTACCAATGTCAGTGTCTTGGTTTTCATATGCTGTGGTCACGTAAGATGTAACACTGGGGGAGACTGGATGAGGATGTCAAGGCCTCCCCACTATCTACAACTATCTATGAATCTGCAATTACTTCAAAAGGAATAGAAAAAAATAGTGATAGGGTAGTTCAAATCAAGTAAAACTTGTTCCTAGCAAGAAAAGCAACATCAAAAGCATCAGGCAAATAGATCAGAGATGTTCTGTAGGGGAGGAGGAGGGAGAAGGATCAGGACGGGGGTGGGAAGAGCACAAGGACTATGGTGGTGGGGCATGGGTGAACTGGTGGGAATTTCATGGGGAAATCATACATTGTACAAATATGAAGGATGATATAATTAATATATATTTTAAAATTAAATAATCAAAAAAAGCGGCCTCCCCTGGTGGCGCAGTGGGTTAAGCAACGCACTACGAGGCAAATCGCAGCCACTGAAGCACGAGTTCGATCCCTGCTGCCGGCCAGGGCGGGGACCCACATGGCGTGGCAGACCTTTCCTGCTGTGCCCGCTGCTCCCCTCAGCGGTGTACTTCTGTTGATCTGCCTGTTCTGCTCCCCGCTCTCTGTGGTGAATCCTCTCACCCCCCACCCACACCTCTGGCCTGTGCCCCAGTGCTTGTATGCATAAATAAATAAATCTTTAAAAAAAAAAAAAGCAACAAAGGGTGTCAACAGCAAACTCATGAAGAATAAATACAGTTAATAAACAGGAAAAGAACAATTATGGAACTTTTTACTTATCAGACTGGCAAAAACCTGTGGATAATAAATCTAGAATGGCTATGGTGTGGGGGAATCTTTCCATAGACAGAGGGAATATAAGCTGGTACTATTTGGTGACTTCAATTTCATTAATAAATCTACTTAAATACTAATTAAAGACTTTAGAGCTAATTAAAGACCTCAAAAAGGGGACTGTTTTACACAGATGTGGTGGGTGAGTTTGTATGTGTCTAAGCTGAGACAGACTTTCCTCCTCCATTCCTGATTTTTGTTCTTGGGATCCCTAACCTTAAGATCCAAAGAAATGAAGGGTAACTGATCACAGAAAGACCAGGATGCATCTGGTGGCAAAGAACAAGGATTGTGAGGAGGTAACAGCAGAAGGATCCACATGACACAGACTCAGTGTCTCGTGCCTTGCACTGCGAGGGCAGTTTCCAGACACACAGGGTCAGCCTAGGAGCCACTCACAAAGAGAAGAAATGCTCTTCATCAGTATCCCCAATTAAATAAAATACAGAATACTGGGCGCTTTGTCAACCATTGGGACTGACGCAGAGAGAAGCTTCAAGTTGGAAGGACAGTTAGACTGCAGTCCTCCACATTTCTCTCAATTTTAAGGTATACACACAGCTGACCACTTCTCAACACCTCCTTCCATCACCACCACTGATATACACCATCATCACCTCTCATTTCCACTATTACAAGCCTCCAAAAGGACCTCTCTGTTCGCTATTAATGATACAGCTGCCAAAGCAATACTATTAAGATGAAAATCAGACCACATCTCTCCTCTGCCTGGAGTCTAAATCTTTTCAATGATCCCTCACTAGATGCTCCATAAAGACCCCCTGTTCTGCAAACCTATCTCCTCTCACTGCATCTGCTTGCTTGGCTCAATCTCAAATGGCACTGTGCTATATCTGGACACAGAGCTTGCTCCCACCCCAGGGCCTTTGCATTGACATTTTTTGCATTCTCTTTTCTCCCCTGGACTCTGCACTGCCTCCAGAGCTTTCGCAGTGCCACTTGGAAAGACTACATCAGTTAGGGCTACAAGCCAAAACACAGATCCTGCAGCAGTATGGACTAGGGTGATGCAGTCATGTACTGTATGCACTGCAGTTTGTGGGTCTGCAATGTACCCAAGGTTCTTGGCACCAACAGCCTACTGGAAAGAGGAGAGGGACTGGGTGTCATTTTAGAAGCAAGACTCAGAATTCTTAGGAGATTTTAAATGTATACTACTACTCATGGCTACACCTAACCACAGTTAGAGTTAAAAAATGTAGCCTGGTTTTGTGGCCATATTAACTCAATTAGGACAAGAGAACAGAAAAGAGATGTGGGGGAGCCAAGACTGCTAAAGAAAGCTTCCATGCCCACCATCTAGGCGTCCCTCTCTCCACAGTCTCTATCCAGTTCCGGACATTATTCTTCACTAATACACAAAACCACATACTACTGCATGCACACACACACACACATTTATTTATTGTCTGTCTCTTTATCAAAAGTCAGGGGATTTCTACTTGTTTGTCTGTTTGCTGCTATTTCCCTAGGTCTTACGAGTGCCTGTCCCACAAATATTTGCTGAATGAATGAATTCCATAAAGTCAAAGCAGACACAAGACTGACAGCAGTTGTGAGGTTTTTCCGTTAGCCCATACGCAATACTGCTTAGGATATTATACTATGTGCTATTATAACTGTCCCTTTACTGAACACAGGAGAGCAAAAATAACTCACACCAACTCTGCCCTCCTTGGGGCTGCACTCTAAGCACAAGCCAGCCTGCTCCCATCATCTCAGAGGCAGAAAGGTCCCAAAGGGACTCACTCTGGCAGAGGCTACTAGCTGCCAGCTCTAGTCACTCTGCTCTCCTCTTTAGTGACAACATTCTAGCTGAGAGCCCACACTGGCAGCCTCCTCTGTAGGTGTGGCCATGTGACAAGCTCCAGTTGAGATTTACGCGAATGCTGGATGGTAGTTGCAGAAAGTTGTGCTAAAGGGAAGGGGGTAGACTCTCCTTCCCCTCCTCCTCCTCCTGACTGGGACACAGTCTGACAACCAAGCCATGTGAAAGGAGCCATGTGATAGGACCTGGAAGCAGCTGGACAGGGGCCCACCCTACCACCCCTGGATTGGCCATCTTAGAACTGTCATATGAAAAGAATAAAAAATAGTCACTGCTGTTTTGCATTTTCCATCACAGACACCAAGAGTACTCACCATCTGCTACAAACAGCAGGAGACCATCATGGTTTCAAATTCTCTAAAATGTTCCAAACTGAACAAGAAACAGCAAAGACTAAGGTCACTGTAGTGTCCTCATTGTACTTTCTAGGGGTCTTCTAGCGTTAAACTTTAGACTGCAGAATTTTTTAAAAAAACAAGTCTATAGGTAATTTTTTTTAAAAGAAGATTTTTCTTTATTTATGCATATAAAAACTGGGGTGTAGGCCAGAAGTGTGGGTGTGTGTGTGTGAAAGGATTCACCAGAGACATAGTGGGGAGCAGAACAGGCAGATTTAGTGAAATAGCGGTGCAGTGGGCGAGACAGGAGAGGTCTGCTGTGCCATGTGGGCTGGCTCCCTGGCTGGGGATGGAACTCCTGCTGCAGTGGCTCACCTAATAGTGGCTAGCTTAATAGTGCTGAGACTTTAACCCCTGCACCACCAGGGAGGCCCACTGTACATAATTTTAAAAGCAGAGGATAAAAGGAAATAAGGGAAAGGCAAAGAATCACACCTACAAAACAACTGGAGCTAATGTAATGGTTGAGGTAAAACGCAGACGCAGAGGCAGTCTTTAAAGATATGGCGGAAATACTATGTTATCCTCAAGTTGCTACAACACCCTTGTCCTTGCAGGCACTACTGCTACTTCAGGTGTTATTTCTAATCAACCAGCTATCATGAAGCAGTTTTCCCAGTGTCTCAAAGTAGCTGCCAGATCATTAAGTAAGATTTTGCTTCTGGAAGGACAAGAGCTGGGTACAGAAAACTGACACAATCATGTTTTTCGGTGTAAGTTACTTTGTTACATGCTACGTCTTTTTTTTTTTTTTAAGATTTATTTATTTATGCATACAAGAGGAGCTGGGGTACTGGCTAGAGTTGCAGTAGGTGAGAGGATTCACCAGAAAGACTGGGGAGTAGAACAGGCAGATTGACCGAAATACACTGCTGAGGGGAGCAGTGGGTGAGGCAGGAGAGGTCTGCTGTGCCATGTGGGTCCCCTCCCTGGCTGGGAATTGAACTCTCGCTGCTGTGCTGCGGGTGCTTCACAGGGCAGTGCTCAACCCCTGCTCCACCAGGGAGACCCTGTTTCATGCTACTTTGTAATATGAAAGACAGTTAGAAAAAGTTACTGTAACTATAAATCAGTCTCCCATTTAATCCAGTCCCTAGTGTTTCAAAAGATTACCAAGAACGCTCAGGGAAAGTATTCTGAAACTCAATTAAAACACCACCAGTGAAAACACAAGCAAGTTTCCAAGGGAACATTAACTTGTGGTGTCTAGTCATTTTTGTAAGTGACTGCTTGTTCTTTTCTAAAAGAATGTCACTACATAAGCTGATGTTTGCTTCTGGAATGCAAAGGAGAATTTGGGCACTACGTTATCCCAGAACTTTATCAAAGAAACATCTCCAGCCTGAGAACTGCTTCTATGCAAAGACTACGTACATGAGAGTGCTGGCAGGATGTGAAGGCAACAGGGCCATGCTGACAACATCGATTGTGAGTTGGTGCAAATAACCTTGGGTTATTCCAAAGCATAGATAGCACACAAATTAAGCTCAATATGTGGCTTATGTTAGGTGCTGGGCTGGTAAGTCCAGTGATTCTTTTTATAGTCAGCATGTTACTCACTAAGCCACCGTGTAATTTTCCTCGTAAAACTTCACATTCACTTGGTTCTAAAACAGTCCCATTCAGACACACAACTGTGATGGATAACTTTGCTTTAAGTCTAAAATTCTGTTTTGACATCCATTCTTTTCTCACCATCTCTAGTAATGTTACAAAGACTCAATTCTTTAAACTGACAGAAAATTCTCTGTAATAAACAGACTCATTTGATTTCCAGAAATCAAGAAATACTACTATCCACACAAACTTACTCCTCTGAATGGAGTCTTCAACTCCATTTTCCGAGCCAAAAAGAATGAAGACATTCCAAGAAAGCACAATGCTCTGCCATTTTTGAAATAAGAACTGAAAGAATATAAAAAGTCATGACTTGGTAAATTGTTTTTAAACATCCAAGGAGTCTGAAACAAAGAGTATCAGAGGAGAGGAAAAGAAGAGATGACACTGTGTATCTAGCACTTACACTAGTGTAGTCTCCCCAACATCTGAACAAGCAAATGCTTGATTCATAATCAGACACGAGGAAGTCAAGCGAGGACTCAGCACCAAAATGCTATGAGAACAGTCCAATCCTCTGAGCTAAAAAAGATACACCTCATCAGGAACAATTGCATTGCTATATTTAGTTGATTGGTCACAATGTCAAGATTATGGAAAAGCAAAACTGGCTTCATCGTATTCAGGCAATTCTGTACTTAGAGAATGCACAAAAATTCCTATGGCGTGTTTGGATGGAAGTACGATAATGAAGATGATAATTAACTAGTAAGCAGCAAAGAGTTGTGCAAAAAATTAGCTAGGAAAAAAACAGTAGCAGTATATCATGAGACATGTGGTCAAGCTTCAAAACCACTTCTGTCTGGGTTCAAGTTCTCACGATCTCAACCGGACTTCTAAAGGAGCCCACCAATTGACCTTTGCCTGCTATCATGCCTCCTTTCAGTTCATCTTTTACACTGATAGTGATTTCTGGAAAAACTCCATATTGGATCTGCTATTTTCTCCTTTAAATACCTCCATAGCTCTTCTGCTTCTGGGTAATTCCAAGCTGTACTGCTTGGCATGGCCCAAATGAAACAAGAATCCTGTGTTAGCCCACACCCCTCACGGTGCAGCTGCAGACGGCACATTCACTCCTGAGAAAGGCCACCCCTCTCCCATGGTGGCAAACACAGGGACAGAGAGCAAACTCACTAACCAGACCCTGGCCACTGGGGTCTCCCTTGTTGCCCTACTGGTAGTATGTGCTGGTAAAGCCTCCTTCTGTTGCTACCACTTTGCAAAAACAGGGGAAGTCTGACCAAAACTGAACTAACACAGAGAAGTAGACAGAGCCAAGAAAAGAGAGAAGCGGTTCAAACTACACATCAGATCTTGCCCTCCATCGTTGATCAAGGCCCTTTATTGTTTAAGCCAGTCTGAGCTGGGATTCCTGTTACTTGCAAACAAAAGCATGTGTACCAGTGCCTGGCCACCCTGCCTGACTCTCCAGGTCAGCAGCCACTACTCTCTGGCCATGCTGAGCCACAGCCCCCAGCACACACACAGTCTCTCCTCCTCCCTTTCTCAGAGCTTCTTGCCACCTCACTTCCAACTGCATCTCTGGCTCGTTCCTATCAAATCTTTAGGTAATCTCTCTCCAAAATCAGTTCCTCTGACTCATCCTTGCTCAGTGGAATCGCTCACTTTTGTTCTTTAATGAGTAATACATCCTATATATTCCTTGATTACATTTCTTGTCTTATTTTGTTGCAATCCTCTGATTGCGTATGTTTTAATTAAGCACAGTGCCTGGCACACAGGGCTCTGTGACAGCGCCCCATCACAATGCACTGCAGGTAGGATTATGGTGTACAAATCAGTCACTATCTGTGTAGGATTGAGATAAAAAAGAAAACTGACATACCTATGCTGTGTCCTTCTAAAGACCCCTAAATTAAAAAGTATAATAGAAAGCAGACAAATCACAGAACTGTTATTCAGATTGTATTGCAATCATTTTAAGAATTTGCCAAATATATTTAAAAATTCAAAATTCTGTTATTAGAATAAAAGCAAGTTAACATTTATATTGGTTATACTGATGACAAATTTCACTGTTTAGTGCTCTGTTATGCTTTACTGTCGTTTAAAAGGTAAAGTCTATCACAGCAAGTTTATCTTTCTTATTAAGCCACAGAAGTTATATCACATCCTGCACATAAATGGTGTTGCCGTCAGTGAGTCAAGGCCCAGGTAACTAGTTAGAAAGAGCAAGGCTCTCTCCCTTCAGAGCTGCAGAGCCCCTTTCTGCCCTGCACACCCGCCATGCCCTCCACGTAGGAGCAAGGGCCCTAACAATGTAGCCACCAGACACCTTTTCCTTCTCTGTGTTTCTGCCTCTGCACTGGACGACAAGGGAAACTGAAAGGGCCAAGGCAATAAGGAAGATTCTAACACCTGCTGACAATTCTCAAAGCATCTGTCTCTCTACCACTAGACAGTCAAAGGTCTTGCAGCTCTATTCCCCCAGGAAGGGAAAAAAAAAAGCACACAAAACCAAGTTGCTGAAATACCATTCTGCAAAAGTTTCTGGCACTAAGAAAACGATTCAAAGAAGATAAATAGGGGCCCCACAGTAGATGGGGGTGGCAAATGGAAGGCCAACCACATCACAGTAAGATGATTATGTTCCCTAGGGAAACAATAGAAGGGATCAGAAAAAAATAAAAGGACAAAATTAGCAGGCAAACTATACATTGGAGGCAATCAGCTGGGGAGGGGGAGGGAGAGGGATCAAAATGGGAGGGGAAGAGCACAAGAGTCTATGATGACCATTCACAGGTGTCTTGGTGGTGGTAACTTTATGGGAACATCTGAGAGGAGAAATCAGACACTGTACAAAAATAACAGTGTAAAAATATATAAATATGAAAAAAAAAGATGATTATATTCCTGACACTGTATATCCTGACAACGACTAGTAAGAGACTACCTAGCTATTTTAATAAAATGCTCTAAAATGGTTGAAATAAAAAGAAGACCATAAAAAATGTAAAGTAAAGGGATGCTACCTATATACCTAGTAAACGAACTGAATCTTATCATATCTGCTTTTGGTTATTATAGTTGTGTATTTCAAAATACACAATTGCCTTCCACAGTATATTCTCCAGGTAGCCAAGTTTTGGAAAAGTTGAACTGTTTAAAGCACAAGATCAAAACATGGGATGACTATTGACCTACCTTGCGGGAACCTTATCCTAATCACATGCCATATTTAAGTCCAGATTAAAGACTCTGGGAAGAGGCTCCTTTTGGTCTTATTCACTGTTGTATCCCTGTGTAATGCAGTGGCCAGCACCCAGTTGGTGTTTCATAAATGTTGGATGAATGAATGAATTTAGGGATAAAGAGGCAGACCAGTCTTTCAGACCCAAGTTCTTCATACTGACTACCAAGTTATGGCTTTGGGCAAACCATAACTTCTGGGAGCTTATTTCTATATCCGCAACACAAGGGTTCAGCTCACTCAGCTGGTAGGTATTTGTGTGTGTGTGTGTGAGTGTGTGTGTCCCTTCCAGTTCTAAAATACTTTATTCAAGGGGATAAAGGAAATGACAAAAGCTTTAAAAAAACACACAACTCGTCCACGTGCAGATATAATATAACTATAACAAAAGGTCAGAGACCAGTGATACACTCAGGGGCAAAGGAATGTGAAAGCCCTGGTGTTCTGGATACTCCAGGTGTGTGTTAACATCAGTGGGCATGTCTATTTTCATTTTAGGAGAAATACAATACTTTCCTTGGTATATAGTTAATGTTGAAAGGTACTTAGGAAAAACCCCCCAAAAATAGGGCAAAACAACCCAGATGTTCTGATTATAGATTTGTATCTTGGTGGGTCTCCATGCTTTTTTGAAACTTTTGAACCTTTAACTGAAAGGGAAGAATTAGAAGGGAACAACTTGAGAGGTCCAAATTGAATTCCAAAGTGTTGGTCTGAAAACATCACTCTTCCAGTGTGAGCAATGTATGACAAGCTGGAATTGGTTTAGGAAGGCATTCCTTGCCTACAAGATCTACCTGCTCAGAGTAACTCTTTTCCCTCTTGAACCATTTAGAATAGTTAATGTTTTTGTTGTTGAACATTAGGTTTTCCAGCAATTACACAGTTCTAAGGAAGTCATACCAATGATCACCATCAGTTGTGTAAAACATACTCATGAAACCCAGAAGGAGGGCTCACTTACCAGCTGAAACTCGCTCCTCCGGCTGAAAGCTTCCCTGATCCCGGAATCCCTCCAGAGCGCACTCAGGGCAGGCACGTAGAGCTGGAAGGTGGCAGGCTCCACAGGCAGCCCTGCTTTGTTCTCAAAGGCCATTAAGAACATCCCATGCTTTTCATTTTCAGAATATTGCCAAGGAATACCAAGCTTGTCTCGTGCATCAACAAGAACCCTTGAGCCCTAGGAAATAAAAGATATGAAAGAGGATTGAACTGTGCTACAAAGACTAGATTGTCACAAAGCAAGAAACTCAGAAGCTATCAAATCTGCAACCACAACTTGTCTCTGGGTTTGCTCTGTCATGGCACAAACTTCTTAACCCATAGGAGTCTGACCCACTCGGATGGATGTATACACATACCACACAATGGGTCCAGCACTCATTTGGAAAGACCTGGAAGGACGGCAACTGAGTGGGGTAAGAAGTGGTAACAAATGCTGCAAAGTGAACACTGGAAACTGGACCACATCAGGAAAGAAGACTGTTTAAAACAACACCAGAGACTCATTATTACTGAAACCTGGCAGCTTTTCAACACCAGGAAGATACAACTGCTTGTTCCAACTAACAGTGGGTGGGAGAACACACAAATGCAGGCAGCAGCAGTCACGAGACAGGAAAAGACTTAAAATGCGACATAAGTCGAGTGGTCCGCCCACCAAAACAAGAGCCAGGGGATCATGTTCTAGATTTAATGCCACCATTGTTTGTGATGATGAGAATATTTTTCATTCTTTTGCTTATTTCCTCACTGTTAAAAATAAAGTGTTTTCTGCCCTTTTCTTACCTCACAGATAGGGCCAAGGGTGGGGGTGGGGGTGGGGGGAGAAACAGCCTAAGCAAAAACTAAAATAGTCTTAGGGAAGGCATTCGGACTGGAAACAGTGACTTATGATAACCACCTTGCTATGCAATCAGTAGGTCTCTTTAGTCATTCTCAGATTATTGTTTAGACTAAACAACACATACCTAAGGAAGTTTCTAAGTTCTTCTGAAGGGATCCATTGCACGGTCAATACTGATGCTACAAAGAGCATCAAGGCCCTTTCTGGAAAAGCCTTCACTGCCCACTCTGGTCTGGTGGGACCCAATAGGACAGGAAACAGTGCTCTGTTCTCCGTCCCCAACAGAGGGAACAACAGGACAACACATCCTCTTAGCACTTCATTTTTTTTTTAAAGATTTACTTATTTATGCACACAAGAGCTGGGGTACAGGCCAGAGGTGCGAGAGGTGAGAGGATTCACAAGAGACAATGGGGAGCAGAACAGGTAGATCGACTGAAATACGCTGCTGAGGGGAGCAGTGGGCGAGGCAGGAGAGGTCTGCTGCGCCATGTGGGTCCCCTCCCTGGCCAGGAATTGAACTTGTGCTTCTGTGCCACGGATGATTCACAGTGTGGTGCTCAACCCACTATGCCACCAGGGAGGCCCCCCCTTTTTAAAAAGATTTATTTATTTATGCATACAAGCGCTAGGGTATAGGCCAGAGGTGCAGAGGGTGAGAGGATTCACCAGAGACCGAGTAGGGAAAAAACAGGCAGATCAACTGAAACATGCTGCTGAGGAGAGCAGTGGGTGAGACAGGAGAGGACTGCGGCACCATGTGGGTCACCCCCTGGCCTGAGGCAGGGATCGAACTTGTGCTGCAGTGGCTGCATTTTACTTTATAGTCCGTTGCTTAATGCACTGCGCCACCAGGGAAGCCCCCCTTTTTTATTTTTTAATGGCAGCCTTACTGGAACATAATTCAGATACCATTTAAAGCATACAACTCAACAATTAGCAGTGATGCTAAAAAGTTTCATTTCCAATGTCTAGGGCAGAGTAAATAGGTCAATTCTGCCCTCCTCGTATCTCTACTGTAGTTTTATCGGTTTGGTGCTCATAGTTTCTGTTTCTGCCTGCAACCAATGAGCGGAATGACAATGGTTACCAAAAAGAATAGTTACAAACTCTTCTCCAGACCTTGCTGGCCACAAATATGTGGTTAGAAGTGTTCCTGTGAGTTCCCTCCACCCTTGTCTGCCACAGGTGACCATGCCTAGGTCTAGCCATCCACAAATACGTGTTCATGCTCACTCAGGGCAGAGTACTAAGCTAGATGCATGGGAAAATAGTACTTAATAGAGCAGTGTCTGATGTCCAGAAACTCAGAAGAAAAAAAAAACCAAAAAAACAAAAAACAAAACCCTGGAATTTATCAAAATTAAAACTTCTGTTTTGCAAAATGCTTTTAAAAGGTTGAAAAAAAATAAACAATGGACCAGGAGAAAATATTTGAGAACCACATAGGATTCACATATAGAACATATAAAGAAAACCCAAAACTCAACAGTGAAACATTCCAATTTAAAAAAATGGGGAAAAGAATATGAAAATGTAGTATTTCTCCAGAGAGCAAAATCGGAAGCCAAGGGTAATCAGGTTAGGACCTCCAGGGGCGATCACTACACTGTATCAGCTTAAAAACCAAAACAGTGACACCAAATAGTCATGCGGATGCAGAGATATTTGGTCTCATCCATTGTCAATGAGGATATAAAATGGTATACACTCTGGAATATAGTTTTCCAGTTTCTTTTAAGACTCAGCATACATTTACACAATTCAATAGTCTCATTACTAGGCATTTATCCAAGAGAAGTAAAATCCTATGCTCACACAACAACCTGTGTAGGAGTATTCATAACTTTGTTTTACTTATGATATTCCTTGTGTTTGTGAAGCTTTTTGATGTCTACTTAAGCAGATGGGACTTTGGCATAATGCAGTCAGAGAAGTTGGGGAGATGGGAACTATGCAGAGGTTTTACTTATATGCACAAATTTTACTTAGTATAGTCCTAAATTGAAACAACCCAGATGTCCTTCAATGGATAAATGGTTAAACGGGGCTGATCCATACCATGGAATATCACTCAGCAATAAAAAGGAACAAACTATTGATAAAAGCAACATTTTGGATGGATCTCAAGGAAATTATAATGAGAAAAAAAGTCAATCTCAAAAGGTCACATAAATGTGATCGTTTATATAATAATCTTGAAATGATAAGATAACAGAGATGGAAAACAAATCAGTAGCTACAGGGATCAGGACCAGTGGAGGAAGGAGGGTATATGTGGCTAGAAAGGGTAGGTGGAGGGAGCTAGTTGGTGATGACGAAGTTATGTGTCTTGACAGCAGTGTTAATTACACAAATCTACACTATTAATAACAGACATAGGACGAAACACACACTGTATCACTGTCAACTTCCTGGTTTTGAAACTATATTATAGTTGTATAAAATGTAACCATTGGGGAAAATGGCCATACCTCACTGTAGTATCTCTAGTCCCTGTGAACCTATAATTATTTTCAAAACAGAAAGTCTTTTAAAAAGTTACTAGCAATCATGGCTATATACGTTCCAACTATGTAATGTGGGAAGGGGAGGTTCCTAGAAGGCAAAGAGAAATTAGCAGGAAAAGGTAAGCCTCCTAATCAGACCTGGGTCTCAGCCTCTTTGTAGTATGGGTTAATTCCATTAAGTGGCAGTAATGGATTAAAGCCTATCCAGAAGGAAAATATGACAAGGAAATCCTCTGTTCCCATTCCTTCCTGTCCCCTCACCTCCATTTCTGCCTCTGTATATTTCCCATCTCCCCAACTTTTCTGACTGCATTATGCCAAATTCCCATCTGCTTAAGTAGACACCAGAAAGGTTCATGACCACAAGGAAACAAAGATATCTTATATTTTCCATTACACCAACAAAAATGATCTTAGCATCAAAAGGATCACAGTGTCTTTGTGCAAGTCAGAAAAGGGTTCCCCGACATCTCCACACCTGGCAAAAGGAGAGTGGAAAGGATTTCAACCTCCGTGGCCCTGCTCATACAACTCAAATACAGTAAATTCTGTCTCAATACATATTTTTCAGTGTTCTTTTTACATATTAAGAGATTAACTTCAGCTCTTTGGTCATGGTAGCAGAAGCAAGGTGACGAAGGGAAGGTCATCATTTGGAAAGCATCACCCACATTTGCAAAGATGCACATGTTGTACCCTGCTGTGGTTCTAAGGTCTACTACTTTTGGAAGTCAACCAAATGGCAGATGTGGCCATCCTGACAACAGAAGAGAAAGTCCCAAAGCAAAGTAATGAAATACCACCATGACTGGTCAAATATGGTACCTGAAAATTGTATACTGCAGATTCAGGCAAGGATTCCAAGAAGGACCACTACCTAAACAGAATAGGGCCGATGATGTAGCATCCAGTTCATCTTATGGACTTGTTCAAGGATAAAATGTTTTAGGGTTAGAAAATATCTGCTGTGCAAAGGTACATGGGGACTTTTGATACACTTGTGGTATGTATGAATTACTACAGGGTGGGTATGGGACAACTGAATACATCAGATTTACTTGTTAAGTGACTGTGTTGGAGTGCTATCTTTGAATTGGCTGCAATAATGCTTAAACGGATAAGAAACGAACAGAATTCTAGAATTCCTTTAAGCAGGTAATACTGCAAAGTGATGTAAAGAATGTAGTAAGAGTCAAAACAGCACAGCATATATGCATGTATAGATACTTAAAATGGTACAGTAAATGAGACAACATAACTTTTAATTACTTTTAGTCACATTGCTTTATTAAAGTCTAATGACTTTGGGGAATGATGGTCAATTCTATATGATATAGTATGGAATACCAGTGAGAACATAAAAGGATAGGAGTTGAATTATTCTGGGAAGGTGACCTTAACTCCTCTTAGTGTCCCTACTTGCTTGGCACTTAATATCCAGATTGTGTATGAAGTATAAGATAAAACAGCTACATGAAAAAAAAAATTTAAGTAATCAACCTACTAGGTGTCAGTCAATAAAATATATAAATGGGATTGAGTTCAAGAATGTCGGTAGGACCATATGAAAATACAGTGCCTTGAGTAGGAAGTAATGGAAAACCAGATGCAAACTCAGATTGTAAATTGAAGGCAATGATAAGGTTCCTGGTAGAATTGTTTTTAACCCTCCACTGGGTGATCAATGAGTTTTCTGTGTTAAATAAAGCATCTGTAATCTGGGGGAAAATAATAGCTTCCCAAGGAGGATGATTGAGCCTATATGCTGACTCCCTCCGGAGTTTCATTTTTAGATGTGGGAGGTAAAAGCAAGAAATCAAAACACACTTAGAAGCTGCAGTAATCATTTGCCAAGACTGTTCAGTGCTACACAAACTTGCCTTTCCCTAATTATTGGGGTGAATTTAGGTTTGGCTTGAAAAAAAAAAAAGACCCACCCCAGAGCAACCTGTGTTCCTCCTGCACACTGCCACCCAAACATGCTGGAACAAAGTGAATTAACTTTACCCAAACATCAAGAAAAGACTCCATTTTCATTTTCAAAATCCAAGGAAGCTGGAAAGCCTGCTTATAAACTTTGAATTAAACCACTTAACTACACAGTCCACTTTCTATATCTTTCTCACTTCATTTGAAGGAAAAGGGCATAAAGAAAAAAAATATTTTTCCTTTTAAAATTATCTAGTCAAAAACTGCTCTCTTAAAAAAACAAAACAAAACAAACAAAAAAAAAAACATTACACTGCCAACTTTCTGAACATCTAAAACTGAGGTCTATGGGAGTTTTCTATTTTGGGACAACTGCTTAAAATCTGAGTCTACTTTTTTTCCTTTCTAGAGAGGCTTAAAGTCTTTGGCAATGTTATATTTACTGCATTTTTGCAGAACTGATAGTTATTATGTGTTACACAGAATTACTAATGTCTTGAAAACAAAATACTTATATAATATAGGCATACTAGAATAAGAAAACATCTTGCCCTTAAATAAAAGGGCAATTTCCTAAAACATAGGAAGCCAAGAAACTCCTAAAGTCTAAACACATTCAAATGAAAAAGAAAAAAATTAAGTTACAAGACAATTTACTTTAGTCTTGTTAATGGCTCTGAGAAAAGTCCTTTTTTTCCGTAACAAATTACTTAGATATTAATTTTTTTGATAACTAGACATTTTATTCAGCCACCCAAATATAAACAGTCAAAGTAGTTTAATGACTTCATCTCAACACTATGTAATACTTTAAACTGTTCAAAGAGCACATTTTAAGAAAACTTATAAATTCAGCAATTTAAACTTCTGTCAAAGAATAGATTCCCTGTCTGCTGGGGATGCAGATTTGGGGGTTTTCAGTTTTACTGGATCCAGACCAAAACTTGCAAATCCCGTTATCTCATTTCAAAATAGATTTTGTTAGTTTAGCCTCTAATCAAACCAAATCTTTTTAGATTACTCATTCCTTAAAATCTTCCCACAATAAATACTAAACTAAGACATAAAATGTCAGTAGATCAAATTAGCTTTTTCTATAGAATGAGAGTTACACTAACAAAAATTTAAGGTTCACCCAATTAGACAATGGCACATGTACTTAGAAAACTTTTTTTTTCTAAACCACTAGCTGAGTTGTTTGCCTTTGGCCGCCATCCAAATAAAAGACATGCTGCCAGAAATGTAAACAGGATACATTTCTTTAAGTTAATGAGTCCAGCAAGCAAAGGCAGATGTCTCCTTTTGGTTTCTCTCTAAACTAAAGTGGAGGAAACCTTCTAATTCTTAGGTCAGAGAAAAAGTGAGAAAGGGGAGCAGCGAACAGACAAACCCATCATCAGAGCTGCCACTATTTTTATGACATAAAATTGGATGGTCTCCAAATCCGTCCCTTTCAGTCCTGCATACCTCACACATGAGCTTTTGGGAAGAAACACATCATTTTAACAGAACAGGGATTTCCTTACCAGGTCATTTCTTTTGGAAAGCCACCTACAGAGTTCTACCTGCAACTATACAGAAGGGCTTGCCTCACCCAAAGAAAAGGGCCAGGAAACAGGAAAAAACAGAAAGGAAGTAAACGTGGTGCCAGCTTTGAGAACTTTCAACACAGTCACAGAAGCAGGGCAGAGCTGATGTACAGGCCAGAGACAAAAATGCCCATCACAGGGAGGAGAAAGGCCAGCATTGGTGAGAGGAGTAGGTTAAAGATGGCCTGTGGCTAAGTCTGGAATTGATTCTGTAGGAAGCAGGGAGGGGAGCGATTGAAGGATCTGGAGAGACCCCAATGAGGTCAGAGCTCTGTCCAGACTCCATGGAAGGAGGAGAGTGGCAGGGGAAGGAGCCAGTGCAGTGGGAGAGCAATCAGGAGGCCAGCCAAGGCTGTCACAGAGGAGATGACATGGAAGGAAGAGGAGGCAGAAAAGCGAGAGAATGTGGAGAGCATGGGAAAGCAGAGAGACGAGCTGGCTCTCCCAAGTTCAGTCTAGAGGAAAGGACGCATTGGGAGGGGTGAAAATTGGGTGAGTTTATGACAATTAAATTTGACTGGACAATGGGAAATCCAAGACAAAGTTTCCAGGAAATAAATGGAATGGTTTTAGAAATTCTGGGTTTAGAAGTGCATGGGAGAAGCAAGCTACCATCATTATCTGTTTTTGGCTGCTTCAAAAAGATTGGTTCTCCTGAAAGTTAAAAAACAGTAAGAAATTCAGCATCAATTCAATTTCCTATGGTCTCCTAAACAGGAGTGTAAAAATCCATGCTACACTTTGGATTGTGAAAGCCAGCAGACTGAAGACTTGTGAAATCACCTCCTGGAGTCACAAACGAACCAACTTTCCCTCATCTTCTCTCCCAGGTGTCAAGCTATAAACCTTGGAATCTACTTTGACTAAATTATTTTGTGAAATGTTATAAAGACAAACACTGGTATGAGGGGAAATGAAGCCTTCCTGTTGAGAACAGAAAAGTTAAAGAATTTGAGAAAACTAAAGATCATTTCAAAGGAGGAAAAATTCCATAAGCACAACAAACAGCTAACAGCTTACAAAAGCTTGCAATACTTTAAAATTTAAGCAGGATCTCCACTGTGAAATAATTTAGTATTTAACTAAAAAATAGAATATAGTGGTATATATCTGAATAAACTGTAAATAAATAGTGTTTCACAAAATTTGTTAAGTAGCTATCTATGTGTGGAGATATAGATATGCATCAGTGTGTGTGTGTGTGTGCATGCGTGCGTGCACCATGTTCCTACAATAAAATGCACTTTTACTGTGGACTGTACTCTGAGAGCCACTGGGTGAGTCTTGCAGAGTCTGTTATGAGGGTGGTACTTCTTGTGCCCCCACCACTTTGAATTTAACATTAACTGGGCAGAGTGTCAAAAGTTCAAACAGAAATGAAATTATTACAACACAGAAAGCAGCTGTGTGAAGAGGCGTACAAAATGGTGGGATCCTTGTCCCTTGAACTATTGGTGTCTCTGGATTGGTTTTGATGAAACACAATCTTGGTCAGTTTGTTAGGGTCATCCTGAATGGCAAGGTGTAGCTCTTACGTATTTCTAGCACTAAAGACCATGTCGAGAAGGAGCAGTTAACACTCATCCTAAAAGGACTGCCTTTGACCTAGCCAAAGATCAGATGTGCACAGTTTATTTTGGAGGTTGTACCCCATGAAGTACACTTTAGCACCCTACACCTGGTCCAACTTGATCGAGTATGGGATCTTGACATATTGTGGTAAAACTTAGGTCACAGACATGCTGTTTTTTCACAAAGTCTATAAATTTCAATCAAGGTGTCAAAGGAGCAGATACAGACATGTAAAAAATTTAGGGTGTCCTAGTAATCAAAAGGCTGTTTAGAGATGCAGCGTATTATCACTTACAATACTAAGTACTGGCATGAATAGTACCATGTTAAGTGCTTAATATCTATCGGCTCATTTCGTTTTTACAATGCTGTTGGGTGAACAGTATTATGCCCATTTCACAGATGAAAAAATTGAAGTTCAAAGTCACACAGTCATTTTAATTACAAATTACACCAAAATTGTATCAAAATTGTAATTTGGTGATTCTGAAACTAGTTTTTTTTTTTAACCATATGGGTAAATCTGGGGAGATAAGGCAACAAAGAAAGAGGAAGGCTATGAAAGTTGGCTGTCTGCTTCCATTTTCACATAGCTGACAGCAGGCACTGAGTCTGGAACCAGGTCTGAGTTGACCTTTGAGGACCTAACATTTCTGGCATTCTCCAGAATGTTTTTTTAAAAAGTAATTAAAATTTAGAAGTATGGGATAGTTGTATGTCTGGCTCAACTAGAAGAAATCTGGTGATTTCAGACGCTACTTTAATCTCCAAAGAGTAAAAAAAAACATGAAAACCTTAAATTCATATACACACTCTCAGCAGCACAGAGCCAGAGCCCACATGGGCTATGAGCAGGGAAATCTGTCAGTCTGAACTGAGATAAACACACAGTGACTTTCAAAGACTTAGACTAAGAAGTAAATGTAAGCAGCTTTAATTTCTAAAATTCTGACTACATGTTAAAATGACAGCATTCTGGTATTTGGGTTAATGTATATTATTAATTTAGTTTCTTATCGTCTTTCTTAATGTGGCAAATTTACCTATTACATGTATATTGGATGGCATTGCTA
Organism: Galemys pyrenaicus; assembly: GCA_019455555.1. NCBI lineage: Eukaryota > Metazoa > Chordata > Mammalia > Eulipotyphla > Talpidae > Galemys > Galemys pyrenaicus. Next base: position 1,094,512 of record JAGFMF010011401.1, read on the forward strand.
TATGAGAATGTTAATACAGAATTTGTTTCTTTCCTAATACAAAAATATTTTTAGTGTAAGAAATAGAGGAGACAGACATAAAGGAAATGAAACCTCAAAAATATCACTACCTAGAAAAAACTTGCTAACATCATAGACTATTATGTTTCATTTTCTGTAGAAATGTTCTCCCTGTGTGTGTATGTTTTCTCTAAATCTTTAAAAGGATTTTTAGCCATAGATCACAAACATTTTCTCACATCATTAAATATTTCAAAATTTCAAGATTTGCAATTGATACATACTAATCCAACACAGGGGATGTGCTATATAACTAAACTAATCACCAGTTGTCGAACATCTGAACTGTTTTCAAAGCATGGAAAATAAACAACAATGCAAGAAACTCCCTGATACAGGCATATCTGCACATATCTGACTATTCTGTGATTAATTCCCAGAAGCTGATATGGAATTGCTAGGTCAACTATGCACACATTTTGGGGGCTTGTGATAATATTACTAAACTGATTTCCAGAAAGACATACCAATTTGCACATTTATATTTGGCAGCTTTTCGATTTGCTTTCATTTCTTCCCCCAATTTTTAAAAATTGGTTTCTTTTTGCTTCACTCAAATTGTCCTCTTTGTAATATTTAACCAGTTACATTTTTAAACCATAGCACCAAGAGAAAACTAATTAATAAGTGAAAAATGAAGCAATTGTGTCCACACATGTCCTGAAATTAAGGAAAACAAACAAACCCAAAAAGCCAGACAATTGCCTCCTATACTTCAAATAAGCTTTTTTCTAGGTCCTATTATTAGTAAAATAAACAAATGGTATCTAATAAAGAAGTGTTCTGAAAGCCAGGATGGTACTCTGTGCTAGAATCCACTAGAGTATAGTTCTAAAGATGGTAAGTCGACCAAGATGAAACAACACGTCTTACACAAGTCACACATAAACACACCACCTCTTGCAGCCACCAACAGCTATGGATATAGATCAGTTTCTATGCTATGATAACCTCAGATGCATCCACAGCACAGCAGCGCATGAGTCTGATGCCCAGCCAGGAGGGGACTGCAGACCTCTTCTGCCTTGCCCGCTGCTCCCCTCAACAATGTACTTCAGTTGATCTGCCTGTTCTGCTCCCTACTCTGTCTCTGGTCTGTACCCCAGTTCTTGTATGCATACATAAACAAATCTTAAAAAACATATTAATAATCATTCTTTTTCCCACTTCCATCCTTACATATCCCTTCTGGAACTATATTTGTCCACCACAGATAAGGCAATCACTCATGCACGTTTCCTATGTGGATCATAACACAAGTAATTCCCATAGGTTTAGACATAACTGAACTCATGGACCTTCAGTTACTGTCCACAGATAACATGTAATGATAATGGCAATTTAATAGAGGTTTTCTGTTTACAGATGTAAAATAAACATTTTAAAATAACAAGTTAGATCAATAAGTAGATAAAATAAATTTAAAATGATAGTGAAAATAAGCAATTAAGTAACCATTAATAATAAAATACGTTGGAATATCCAAAGTCTCTCAGAGACCAAGAATCAGGTAACACTTCCAATAAAACATTCATACCAAGGCATAAAGGAAAACATTTAGTCTGAGTTCTCAGGAGGTTCAAAATTGGTAAGAGCCTTGAATGCAATGGGAGAATTAACATCAATTCTTGTCCATAAAAGCAGAAATCCCTTTGAAATAGTGAGGCGTTAAGATAAGATGCAAAGCAGCCTCCATGTCACACCAGTTTGCTTATTGTTAGCATTCCACCTTCTAAAACTATCTGACGGAAAGTTCGAAGACTAAATGAAGGAAAGTTAAAAGATGACTTTTGCAGAACTCAACTTCTATGCCACTCAGTAAATTCAATGGTATCAGAAATAGCACCAAGAGTGTGTGGACTTAGACACACCAATACATCACACAAGCATTAGGCGGCCTTGTACTAAGCTATAAAGACACACAGCGTTTCCAATCCAGTCTTAGGCATAAACCAAATAGGGCTGAACAGAAACAGGAGAGGGCAGCTGCTCAGCCCACCGAAGGGGGCTCAGAACATGACAAATATGGCTGCCTTTCCTCATACTTAATAGCACATATAAAACAGCAAAGAGTTGGTACCTACAATTTCAATTTATATTTCATGAGTCTGTTAATATATTTCTTTCCTCCTCTTGTCCCACTTCCTTCTATAAGTAAGTCACCTCTAAGTCTCCATATAAAACACAGTAGTATCATTCATCAGTTAAGGACGTGGGATTAGGTTAAGGTTGATCTGGCAGTTCATAGCTCTGCCATCATTCCGTACTTTGTAAAGTTACTTCACATTTTCTGCAGGTCAGCCACTGGCAGCAACCACCCTGCAAGGTGAATGTTGACCTCAAATCCAGGAAGGTCCAGAGGGCCTGTCTGGACTGAGGAAGATCATGTTCCCCACAGGCCACCTATTCCAGTAGGAGTTAAGAAAGAGCCTGCAGCTAGGAGTAACAAATATCACCCCTCATTCCACTTTCAGCAAATGCTGTTGGTGCTGCCTTCAAAATATACCAACTACTGGACCACTTCCTGCCATTCCGCTGACTATTGCTTTGGTTCAGCCACCAGTACCTCTCCCCTGGACTATTATAAGCTTCTAATTGTTTTCCCACATCCACACTTACCCCTTCAACCTATTCTCAAAATAAGTCAATTTACTGCACTCCTCTACTCAAAACCCTATAAAGGTGGCCATCTCATTCAGAGTAAATGCCCTGATCCTTAGAAAGACCTTATGTAATCTAACCATGTTGCTTCTCTGACCTGATTTCCTCCTGTCTCCTCTGCCTGCTCTACTTCAATCAACAGCCTCCTTGCTCCTGCCTCAAGAGCATGTGCACTTCTGTTTCTGATCCCTTTTGTCCTAGACCTCCACATGACCCACTCTCTCATCTCCTTTGAGTCTTTACTCAGTAGCTTTTTGCCGAGGCCTTCCTTTGCCATTGTGTCCAAGACTGCAGTCTTCTTCCACCCCATTCCTGGAGCTGGGAGATGCTAGGGGCCAGGTGACAATTTTAGATCTAGAAAGGAAAGCTGAGAGCCAACCTGGGCAGGGCTGACATTTACTGATTCTAGCAACTGACATGGTTCTGCTTTCCTGCACACCAGGCCCTAGCAGTGCTATGTTGGGGGTGCCAGTGTCATGCCAGCTTACAAGGAAGACTAAAGAACAAGCCACAGGAACTCTTGCTTGTCAAGGGAAGCAGTGAAAGCCCCAGGATTAACTGGAACTGTTACTATGTTAATCTGTTTAAAAGGTGTAGGAGAATAAATGTATGTCTTATTTTACTTTTCAGATAAATCTATGTAATGATCATTAAAGTAACTTTTATCATATTTTGCTTATTTTATAGAGTTCATTAAAAAAAATCACTTAAGAGATGTCAAAGTTGAATCTATGCATGTACCTGTATGGATACTGCCCTTATTCAATAGATTATAAAGTAGGAAGGATAGTAAAAGTGAGTGATTTCTACTATTAGGCTCCCAATGAGCAACACTCAGTGAAATTTACGTGGCCAGGTCTTATCAGAAGCCTGTTCCACCAGCATGACTAGGAGCTATGAAGGATTCTAGTATTTCAGCACTGGAACACACACTGAAAGGTGCTATATAGTAGGTGTGCCCTTCAAATGAATTCTGCTGACTATTTAAAAAATAGTCTAGCCAGCCACACCAAACACCAGCGTCCACTTCTTAAAAAGCGCCTTCCACTGGGAACGCAGTGAAAAGTCACATTTTCCTTCCATATAAAACCCAAGTAAATCTGACATCAACACATACAGCATTAGTTATTTCAAGTGTGAGGAAACCTCCCGGAAAGTCTCCCTCGTAATGCTTTACCACAACTTTGTGAGGGACATCAAAAAGGCTTTTCAGTGTAAAACAAACAGTATTTCAGACTATTCATTAGAAACTGAACTTAGTTAATCCCTTTGTACTAATTCTATGGGAAAAAAAAGTATTTTCAGTTTTCAAGTAAGAATAACTCCTTAAGGATCCACATCTACTTTTCTTCAAAATTATGATAAATCATCCAGACAGTGTTTTTCTTAGTTTACTTTCTATTTCTTAAAGTTTCTAAGACATGAACAAAGTCCTTAGACCTCGGTAATTTGCTAAAATTGGGTGACTTCGTGTTCCTGTTCAGTCTACCAAAGCCACTTGAACACAAACATTTATCACAAACCTCAGAGTCTAGCTAGATAACATGAGGAGTAGAGAAGTATAGAAAAAGACCCCGTAAGAAAACTTAAAATCATGAAACCCTTATCTTTAGTTAATGGCAAGCTGGTAGGCAGTTATTTAATATTTTAGATGAGTTTAAGGATAAACACACATATAGAATCCAAAGAAGCTAATGACCTTTTATGGAACGGATTTATACCCAATAGTAAAAGGATAGAGTTTGTGTTTGTTTTCTAGCTTTTAGGTGAAACAGTTTTAAAATTATATCATTTTTGACAAAATAATGCTTTTTCAGCAAGATAGTATTTTTTTAATTTTAAAAGTATGTAGCAGTCCATGAGTCCATGAGTCCACAGTTCAAATTCCATCAGATACAAAGGGTACTCAGTGCAATCTCCCTCCTGCCCCAGTCCCTCTACAAGGGAAAGCTCAGTCTTCATCAGTGAGGTTCACTGAAGGCTCTGGACACTGGGGAATGAAGCACATCTCGAAACAGAACCCTGCTACACCCCAAGAAGCTGCTGCTGCTGTAGACGAAGTGATACTCATTCATGGAGGGGCTAGATGGGAAGAACTAGCCAGGCAGACAACAGGAGGAGACAATGCCATATGGAAACAGAGGCACAAACCAGGAGGAAAGCAAGACTAAACTGGAAAATCAGGAAATGCAGGGTTTAATTAGGAAACTAAGATTTGATGCTATGGCTGTGTCTGCCCAACTGCAGAAACTGCAAGATGGGAGAGGAGCTCATGGAACCCTGTCTTGCTCTGAGCGACACTGTGGTCAGGGCTGAGGTGAGGAAGACTCAACCCAGGATGCCAGTTTGAAGTTAGTTGTGTTCAACAAGTAGCACACTTTTCAGTTTCCATCTGGTATCCTGATTCAGGCACGTCAGCACTGGCCTTTAAGAATTTCAATAACCTGAATTAAAGACCCCAGAAAGAAGATTTTTCTCAGCTCTGTCCCAACTCACAAATAAAGACAGAACCACAGTCTTTTAGGGGATTTCTTTGGAAAAAATTAAGTTTTTATTTAAAAGTCACTGCAGGGAAGCCTTCCCTGACCATCCTAGTTAAAATCACAAACTCCACTGCGAAACTTATTTCCTTCTCCTGCTTTGTTCATGGCCCAAAATTTCAGAGTTGGAAGGAACTCTACAAGGTGCTATATTGAATCACCTTCCAGTGGTCATTAGTCCATGTTTGGCATGCTCTCAAGAAAGGGGTATCCCTGATGTACCCCGCAAACCCAAATGCACCCTTCCTGTGCTCTCCAGGGTGTACTATTCTCACATTTACTTTCCATGATGCACTGGGCATCTGTACCAGATCACATGCTCCCTAAGCTCAGTGCCTGTGACAGAGTCACCACTCATTCCTATGCCTAACACACAGCAGGCACTCCAGTGTATGTGGATGACAAGGAGATCATTTCTCTCTTGTGGCAGCCCCTTTGGTTCAAGTCAAGTTCAATTATGAGTCATCAGGTGCAGACACTGTCAAGTACCCAGGAAAGGACAGAGAAAGAGACAGATGGAGCCCCTGACCTCATGAAGCTCATGTGCTAGGGGAGGAGAAATACAAAATGCAAGCCAACAGGAGACAAGGGAAACAGCCTCAATCCAGTCTGGGATCCATGCCCTAAAGGAAATTACAATCAGCAGAGAGGACAAATGAAGCTGCTGTCAATAGGGCTATCAGGGAAAGTCACCAAGGTAATATGCAAGTGTCCATAGGCTTAGAATGAAGCCAGCCACAAGCTAAGGAGCAGGACAAGTTTCCTAGTGGAAGGGAAGCAAAGGCCCTGAGTGTGGCATTTTTCAAAAACAAAAACATTAAAGAGGCTGGAGAGGGAGGGTGGGAAAGACAGTTTTAAAAGCAGTTGTGAGTACAGAGTTGTCAAGGCAGCCTCAAACCCACATGGGTCATTTGGATTCTTCCCTGACTACTTTTTGAAAATATAATAAACTGTGACAGGAGAAATTTAATGTCAAAGGGTAATTTTGTTAAACAATCTTTAAAAGTCTACCGAAGTAGACTTAGCAGCAATAAATACATTTAGGAGCTTTGCTTTGGGGTTATTACCTTATCCATATATAAAAGGTGTTTTCTGATTTTTCCACAATTGGCCAATAAGACAAAAAAATGGAGGATGCTATTTACATCTGCCCTCATCACACAGCAGTGGAATCAGGGAAGAGCAGAGTGAGGAGCTCTCGTTTTATATTTGCTGGCAAATTCAAAGCTCCAGCATCCATCATTATTCTGAGGTGATCCTCAGGCTCCATCTTCTACAGAGCTAAGCTTTGGTAAGCAGCTTAGAATTCAGTCTGATTTGCATGGAAAAAACTGAAACCTTTAAGCATTATGACCAAATCTCTAAGGGACTATCACAAATGAGAGAATAAAACGTGTTTCTCCCCGTGCACCCTAGTTCAAGAACTACCTGGGCCTTGAGGGATGCTATTTATTCCACCTGCTTGCAGTGCAGAAAGTGACAGGAACTCCAGGGTCTAGTCAGAGTATAGACACTCTGCACGCTCACGTCTGCTGGGGCAAGTCAGCAAACTAGGCATGTAGGCCAAAGCCACCCTGTCTCATGATTTTGTCTGGCATGTGAACCAAGAATGGTTCTTAGAGATGAAGATTTGCATTTGCTTTGATGGTTACGTACACTAACTTTAGGAAAAATGTCATTCTTTCTCCTGCAAGATACCTCCATTCTTCTCAATAGTCTATATGTAGGACAGAAAATTGTGAAAATTATGCTTCCCTCTTGTTACATGGGCACCCACATAATATTCTTGATATAGACTCCACCCACAAAGCCTGAAATATTTACTATCTGGTCTTTGCAGAAAAAGTCTTCAATTCTAGGGTTTTGGCCTCTTCCCTCCAAGGCAAATTTATCTCCCATTAATAATCCTCCGGAGTGGTTAGCATAATCTGCTTCCCATGAGAATCATCTGGGAAGTTTAAACATCCTGAAGTCCAGGCAATGCCAAGACCAATGAAACAGGACCTGTGGGGATGGCGCCCAAGAGGGGCATTTCCAAAGCTCCCCTTCCAAAGCAACACTGCTCCAACTACTGAGGGGCTCAGCTAGGAGCTGTGACAGATTTGCAGGAATCAGCAATTTCATGCTTTCCCACATTCCAAATCTGTGGCGTACATAGTTTTCTTTGGATTATTTCTTCTTGTATTAACCATGTCTTTCTATTTTCTGTAGGTATGATGGTTTGACATTTTAGAGGCCTTGCTACTACTGGAGAAAAGTGTCAGCTAATTCCCTGTTTTAGGTAATCCCACCAATCCAGAGCCCAAGTTCCCAACCCCTGCCTCTGCAGATTTTAACTGCAGGAGGCAGAATTTCTGCGCCCTAATCACTGAGGGCAGGGTCTTGGACTAACCTTGTAGCCAGGAACCCAGCAAGCTATCGAATGCTGAAACACTCACCCTGCTCTGCCCCTTTCTTCCCACAAAAACAGAGTAAAGGCTCCTGGTCAGGTTTTTCCTTTTCTCCCTCTGCCTACTAGTGTTTCTGAGCGAGCTGGTACGGTATGTAGTGCCTCCTATTTCTAGGGATCTGTCAGTACGAACTTCTTCATGACTGTTATTTCTAACAGGTATATCTTAATATTCCTGATTAAAAAAATTCAGGGTGTATTTTCTATCTAGACTTTTCTGTAAAGGAGGTAATCAATAAGTTCCTATAATCCATCTACTCAAACACATATGGAATAAATTTTTCATTTATCTGAAATAAGAAATATGGTTTTCCAGTTAACAACTTTGCTAAAACTTTTCAGAAGAAGCAACACTTAGTCAAGCTGGAACTAAAAAGAACTGACCTGGCAGTTCCATGTCTAAGTATATATTCGAGACACTCTGGCCACAATGCACCACAGATGGGGACAAAGGCACAAAGTGCAGCACTGCTGATTGCAGAGAAAATGAAAAACCACCTAAATCTGCATCAGTAGGGAATGGATCACAAATTATGGTAATGAAAGTAGTAGTTAAAAATGAACAAACTAGAGGGTCTCCCTGGTGGCGCAATGGGTTAAGCAATGCGCTATGAAGCAGACCACAGTCACTGCAGCACGAGTTAGATCCCTGTTGCTGGCTGGGGAGGTGACCCACATGGCACGGCAGACCTCTCCTGCCTTCCCCGCTGCTGCCCTTGGCAGTGTATTTCTGTTGATCTGTCTGTTGTTCCTGGTTCTGTCTCTGGTGAATCCTCTCACCCCCCCCCCCACACCTCTGGCCTATACCCCAGTTCTTATATGCATAAATAATCTTAAAAAAAAAAAGAACAAATTAGATTTGTATGTACCAATGTGAGCAAAATGTAAACATATTGCTGAGAAGATTTATTTTTATTTTTATTTTTTTAAAGATTTATTTATTTATGCATACAAGCACTGGGGCACAGGCCAGAGGTGTGGGGGGGTGAGAGGATTCACCACAGAGAGCAGGGAGCAGAACAGGCAGATCAACAGAAGTACACTGCTGAGGGGAGCAGCGGGCACAGCAGGAGAGGTCTGCCACGCCATGTGGGTCCCCGCCCTGGCCGGCAGCAGGGATCGAACTCGTGCTTCAGTGGCTGCGATTTGCTTCGTAGTGCGTTGCTTAACCCACTGCGCCACCAGGGGAGGCCCCGAAGATTTATTTTTAAATAATATATTTGAAATGACATTACATGAATTCTTAAAGCACATGAAATATATTTTGATTATGGACATACATTCAGGTAAGTATCCAAACACAAACTGAATATATATTAAATTCGTAATAGTGGTTGCCTCTGGGGGAAAGGCATAACAACAGGGTAAAGTGAAGCTGACATTAGGTCTAGGCTCTAGCACAACCACGAGAGCCAGAATTATTATGGCCATTGCACAGAAAGAAAACTGAGGCTACCAAGATGACAAAAAAACTGCTCCCGCCTACTCCAACAACCAAGTCTCACATCTGGACTACTGCATCCTCCAAGGGATTCCCCTGCTTTCCCTATGGCCCCTGTTCCCAACTCTCCATTCCCTCTATATCACCACTTAGCACACAGAGTGATCCTTTAAAAACTTAAGTCCCCAATCACTTGACTTCTCTACTGACAACTTCCCAATGGCTTCCCCTTGCATTTAGTTCAATTTTGTTATTATTTATTTATTTATTTATTTATTTATTTATTTATTAAGAAGTCACTATACGGGGCCTCCTGTGAAATCCTCATCCTGGCCTGTGAGAATGCATAATCTTCCCCAAGCCCTGTCACCCCTTGTCCCTGACTGACACTCTCTTACTCCCCTGATCACGTTGTACTCTCCACACAGGTCTTTCCTCTGTCTCTCCAAACCCCCACCAAGCAGGCTCCTGGGTTTCTGCAGTCACTGTCCCCCTTCTGAAGCACTTCCCAGAAGCCTCCTAGGGTCTGCCAGCTGCCTGTTTTCCAGACTTGCTCATACAAGTCAGTTATGCTCTCCTGCTAAGTGGCCACTGTGGCCTTAAAACTGTAGCTACAGTTTAACTGAAACAGACAAAACTTACATTCTACAAAAATGTTATCTAAGAGAAAGTGCTAATCAATGATTTTCTGATTACCGTCCTGCTTGCTATAGGCTTAGGAATTCTTGTGAAGATGTTTAGCTCACAGATATTCTATGAAGGCAGGCTGAGAAATAAAATCACTCCTATTACCCTGGCTTTACTTCAGAGAAGAGATTTTCTTTCAGCAGTGGGAAACCCGCTGCTTCCTGTGGCAAGGTGCCCAAGTCTTGGTACTGCCCCTTCCAGAAAGACCATGTGAATGAACTACCCAACCAGCATTACTGCCGGTGTTAATACATAGTGTGAGAAAATGGATGTCAGTCTCCAGCTTCGGAGAGAAATTAGGCCCACATGGTTTCATTTACATAGAATAATGAATAGAGAATTGCTTTTATCACCACTCAGGAAACTCCCAAATGTATGAGTGACTATAAGGAAACAAGGCTTGCAATTTCCATTAACTCACTGGGTGGCCCCAAGCAAAACAATCCCAACTAAACAATTCCCAGGTGAAAAATGGGGTTCCTTCACTTATCTTTTTAGCCAACTGCCCACCTTCCCTTCCACCTTAGCAAGAGAGTTATATATGCCAGGTAAGCTGTTTCTCTTCTTTTGGCAAGTCTACTGGCATAGGGCTAGTTGCCAGAAACACAAGGTTAGAGACTCGAGACTATCTTCCTGCTTGGTACAATCCTGAGCTTTATGTTGCTAAAACATGAAAATTATTTTATTTTTAAGAGACTCAAATTAAAATTTGGCTTTTGAGGTCTTTCAGACTTTTCCCCTCTTATTTATTTTTAAGACCAACACCCGCAGGCTCTATGTAGACTGGGCCCCTGCACACCTGCCCGGGGCTGGTGTTCAGGAAGCAGGACTAAACTACATACAAATGGGGCACACATATAAGTGGAAGATCCAGGTTAACACCAACACTACTGGTACATCTACCTAAAATTAGCTTTCCCATACTCTGTCTTCCCATGCTCTGAATTCAATACTGTTTAAGAAATTAGGAATTTTTTTACTTAAATCTGCAAATTCTGAAGCTGCTACTGGAAGCTGAACTTCCTTTAAGATGTTCTCCTTTGTAGGTGTTTTGTTTGCTTCACCTCCCAATTTCACTGGAGCGATATTTGCAAAATTCCAAGACACTTGTTCAATCCACCAGTATTAGCACCTGTAGAGAGCCTAGGAACCAAGAGTGATAACTCTGAAGTATGAGGGTCAAAAGTCTTAAGGGAGTCCCTTTCTGGGGCCTTAGTGTAGATCAAAGACAGTGACTTACAAAGAAGTGGAACAAAGTCAACATTCTCAAGCCTTCTGGTCTGCTACAACCACCCCTGAAGACGTTAAAAAGACGCTGCATGAATTTATCAGAATTCTGCATGCCCATTCCTTGACCTCACACTCACTGGAATTCAATACTGTTTAAGAGATTAGAAACAATAAGTCTTTCAGGAACACTACAGTAACCAACCACTACCATGGCCTTGGAAAAAGTAATTTTAATTCTTAGTGACTATTCATACATTATCTGTAATAAAAGAGTTGGCTCTGACACATCTATGGCAAGCTTTGTTGTGGGGGCCTCTTCCACACTTCTGGTCCGGGACCAGCGCTGTGCATGACAGATCCTCCTCTGCTGTGTACAATACATGACTCAACTTAAGGCACCCGTTTTCCTATAACTATATGGGGACAAGAGGGTACTATTTATATAAAAAGACTACTTATTTAACTCACATGTTGATAGCAGTAAGGGCAAAAGTGTTTCTTGATATTACAACTGCTACCCCAAATTAAGAACCTCTTGATGGAATTGGTGATGGGAATTTCATGAGACCAAGAAATATACACTGTACAAAATGAAAAGTAATGTAAAATATTTATAAAATAAAATGTTTAAAAAAAAGAACCTCTTGATGGTATGCGGGAGGAGTTCCTAGGGAAGCTGATGGAAAAGAGGCTATGATGAAGAAAATGAGCACCTTAAATGATCATTCTTTGGTCTTTCAATCATGCTAACAATAAACCTCTATAGATTTAGGAAGAAAAAATGTTTTGGGAGAGACCCAGTGTATGGTAAATGGAAAAGTCGTCAGGCTTCTCCACCCTCCTGCCATCGGTGTAATGATGGACACCTGCAGTCCTGTACACATGCCTAAGTGGGCATGCGCAAGTGGGTGCATCTGGGCTTAGACATGGGTGTATAAGGGTGGCATCACAAGGATGCAAGCAGCAGAGTAGCAGAGCAGAAGACAAGAAGAGAGTAAGAAGTAGCAGCAGCAGCAGTGGCAAAGATGAGAGGCTAGAGAGCCCAGAGAGTGAAGATGTGCAGGGGGCTAGGAGGCCTGCCAGCCTCCTGGCCCCCCAACCCTCCTGCCTGCTGTGTATCTGGTCGCCTCTGATATAATGGTGCAATAAAAGACTTAAAAAGACACTGAGGGGGGCCTCCCTGGTGGTGCAGTGGGTTAAGCAACGCACTATGAAGTAAACCGCAGCCACTGCAGCACGAGTTCGATCCCTGCTGCCGGCCAGGGAGGGGACCCACATGGTGCAGCAGACCTCTCCTGCTGTGCCCGCTGCTCCCCTCAGCAGTGTACTTCTGTTGATCTGCCTGTTCTGCTCCCCACTCTCTGTGGTGAATCTTCTCACCCCGCCCCCCACACACCTCTGGCCTATACTCCAGTGCTTGTATGCATAAATAAATAAATCTTTAAAAAAAAAAAAAGACACTGAGGGCTCCAGGACTCTTTATCTGTCTGCTTGGAATCATCGAGAAAGTCTCTGTGGCCTTCCTGGCACCACACCCAGTCACTGCTCAAGAGAAATAGATCGACTAATTCAATAAGCACTGAGGAAGAGTCTGTTGCAAGGTGAATATAGAGAAAACCAAAACAAAATTATGAACCTTAAAGAATCTTGTACTCTAGTTGGTTAGACACATACAGTTAAAAGAAAAAAAAAGCATGTTAAACAAGACATATAAAATATAAACTACATGCTAACATCTTTAAAATGCAATGCAAATAAATGATCTTAATAGAATAAATGACATACAATTAAGTAACAGGAAAAAAGCAAAGCTTTTATTTTCTATAAAAATAATAAATGTGCATTCTAGAATATAGAGGTAAGCAAAAGTAAAACTAAAATTTTGTCTTTTAATTAGAATTTGGTGAATGCCATTCTCATGCCCACCTCTTCATTTATTACTTTTACACTAAAAATTTGGACCAAAAAATAGCTCACAATCTTTTCAGTTAAACATTATCACAATCATGGTCCAAAGTCTAAATTTTTTTTTTCAACAGCAGTACCTTCAAAACACTTCCAGAACCTAACCAGCGCTCACCACCCCTACCCCTTAACACCCTGGTCTCCCACAGGTAATACTATCAGTGACTCTTTGAATGTCTGATCTGATCGCATCACTCTTCTGCTGAAAAACCCTCAAATGGAATCCCATGTCACCCACTAGTCACTGGCTTCTAGGTCCCAGTCATAATGCCTGCCCCAGGACCTGAGCTCGGGTTTTTATTTTCTCTGTGGGAAGTGCTCGTCCCCACATAATTGCCACTCCATCACTGCTCAGAGGTCACCTCTGACTGATACTCTCTCTGGCTATTTCCCTCAATCTCCCCCTCTGTTCTTTTTCTTTCCCCATAGGACATTTTAGACAAGTGACCCATTTATCATGATGGCTGTCAGTTTCTCACACTGGCATGTAAGTTCCACATTTTTTTCTTTCTCACTAATGCATCCTAAGCACCTAAAACAGAAGGCATTCACTAAATATTAGCTAGTTAAATGACTTATGGCTGGATAGTTCTCAGTACATGCTATAATCTAACCAACTACCCCAAGAGTGAGATTGTTTCCAGTCTTTACTATATGGAGTAATTACATTGCTATGCATATATTTCATGTTATTCAATGTATGGTTTGAGGAACAGCAGCAGCATAAACATGAACTTTAACAGAAATGCAGCGTCCCAGGCTACTGAGTTGGAATCTGCATTTTCACAAGAATGTCAGGCAGGCAGCAAGTGCTAACAGCAGGAGTTCCCTCTCTCTCAGGTCATGAAGATTTAGGCCTGAGGTTATATCTTTAATCATTGAATTTCAGTCAAAGGAGAGGTTATACCAACTTACACCTGAAATCAATCCAGTTCCCCACAGGAGACACACACACAGCACACTCAAATTCAGAATTAATTTCAGGAGGTGTGGGGGTTCAGGAAGAAAGCCTGAGAGGATAAATACCCTGACCTCAAGCTCCCTACCTCCCATGTCTGGTCAGGACCCCCTACTAGCCAACCAGAAGTCAGAGAGCTCAAACCCTCAACAGGTCACTCTCCTGTCAGAGAGCAGAGAAGAGCTGAAGAAAGAAGACTGGGAGACAAGCCAGCCACAGCAGGAAATGAGACACTAGACAGGAGTTCTCTTAGTGAAGCCACCAAGAGAGCATCTGTGCCAAAATATAGCTATTGTGGTCATTTCTCGCTTAGAAATTATTTGATCTGAATGGAGAGTTAAGAGTAGCTATAATTTCTTAAGCAGGAAATAGCTTTATGAAAAATGCCTAAGGAGATTTATGCTAGCAGTCACGTAGACCATGCTGAAGGAAAAAGTATACAAAGGTAGACAAATCAGCAAAATGACTATTGTGAAAATAAGGCTTAGTGCAATTAAGACAGCTGAAGAGAACACCTCTTTAAATATTTTCATCCAATTTTACATTCTCAACATAGTTAAATTTTCATTAAAAAAATCACTGGATATTTCCAATTCTTTGGCATCTGAGTCACAAAAATTGTCACTAGCTCTTAAATATAAGTCATTAAAAAAAAGATGAATCTCAGATATGTTTGACTGAATAGAAAGAAGTAAAACTCAAGAAATCAGAAAGGAGAGCCCTAATCAAAAGCAGAACAAAACAAACAAGCATATGAAAAAATCCCAAAGCCATCAGGAAAGGCAAATCAAAAACACAATGGTAATAAAAAGTAGACAACAGTGTGCTGAGGATGTGGAAAAGTTAGAACCCTCACACACTTGTGGGAACATTAAAAAGGCACATCACTTTGGAAACTGGCAGTTCCTCAAAATGTTAAAGCATTATCATATGTTCCAATAATTCTGCTCTTAGGTATACATACCCAAGAGAAAGGAAAACAGTCACACAAAACATGATCACATGAAGTGTTCACAGCAACATTGTTCAAAAAAGTTAGAGTGGAAATGACCTAATTGTCCATCAATTGGATAAATGGATCAGCAAAATGTGACAGACCCATAAACTAGAATATTATTCAGCCATAAAAAGGAATGAAGCTCTGATACATGCTACAATGCAGATGAATCCTGTAAACATGGTATTAAGAGAATGAAAGACTATGAAAACAAATTAAACACATATCTGATAAAGGACTTGTATCTAAATTATGTAAGAATTCTTAAAATTCAACAATAAGAAAATAAACAACCCAAATAAGTAATGTGCAAATGTATATTATCAAAGATGGATAGATGGCAAACAAGCAGATGAAAAGATGTTCCACACTGTATACCATCAAGGAGACTCAAATTAAAGTAACAAAATCCAGAACACTGACACACCAGATGCAGGCAAGGTTGTGGAACAGCAGGAACTCTTATAGGTTGCTGGTGGGAACATAAAATGGTAGTGTCACTCTGGAAGATGGTTGGTTGGTTGGTTGGTTGTGGTTTTTTTTGTTTTGTTTTTATAAAAACCAGCAATCACATTCTTCGGTATTTACTCATATTAGTTGAAAACTTATGTCCCCATAAAACTGCACACAGATGTTTATAGCAGCTTTATTCATAACTCTAAAACTTGGAAGCCACCAGGATGTCCAGGATGTCCGTCAATAGGTAAATGGATAAACAAACTGGTACATTCAGACAATGGCATATGATTCAGCGATAAAAAGAAATGAACCACCAAGGCATTTGAAAAGACCTGGAGGAATCTAAAGTGAACATCACTGAGTGAGAGAAACCAATCTGAAAAGGTGACAGACTCTGATTCCAATGATAAAACATTCTGGAAAAGGCAAAACTATGATCAGTGATTGACAGGGTGAAGGAGGTTGAAAGGGATGAACGGGTGGAAGATAGATTTTCCACAGAGTGACAATATATGATACTGTATGAACTATACGATACTGTAATGATGAGTACATTTGCCAACCCATGAAACTATACAACATGATAATGTATCTTAATGCAAACTATGGGACTTCAGTTAACAATGAAGTATCAAGATCAGTTCATCAAGAATAACAAATGCACTATACTAATGCAAAATCCTAATATTATGGAAAATTTTCATGGGTGGCATGCGGATATGTATGAACTGTATTTTCAGTTCAGCTGTAAACATAAAAATGTTCCATAAGATATATTTATTTATTTATGCATAGATGAACTGGGGTATAGGCCAGAGGTGTGGAGGTGAGAGGATTCACCAGAGACAGAATGCGGAGCAGAACAGGCATTTCTACTGAGTTACAAGAAAGGAGATTTGAAAACTGTGTAGCCACATGTGCAGAAGCAGCGGGCAAGACAGGTGAGATCTGCTAAGCCATGTGGGTTAGCTCCCTGGCTGGGAATTGAACTCAAGCTGCAGTGGTGATAGCGCTTAGGAGATTTAACTCCTATACCACCAAGGAGGCCCTTCTATAAGGATCAATGTTCATACGATTTGTTTCCTTACACATGACTTTTCCGCTCCATCACCTTAGTATCAATTACAAAAAAAACCCCAAAACTATTCATATACATTTATTATATCACTAACTATAAAACACTGGTCAAAATTTTAGAAGATGATTCAAGATTTAAGTCTTTTAATTTACTTCAAAAATACCTTCATTTAAAACATTCTCCTTATGCCCAACAACTGGTTTTTAAGAACTTCTTTTAATTAATGAAAGACTAGAAAAGGCCATTGTCTGAAGAGTTTTAATTTGTACCAGATAACAGGAAAGAGAACGCAGGCAACTTGGTGGTTCTTTTCTTGAAGCTACCAAGAACTAAGAAACAAGAAAGTTTCCAATTAAAAAAATGCTGAAGATGCTGTAGTCTCCTCAGCAAATATTTACACATTCTGAAAATATTCAAGATTACAAAAATTCTAAAGCAAATGTAAACCACAAATAAAGTTAAAACACCTACATTTTAAAATGAAATAACTTGGTAAGTGCAGACGAGTTAACATAGAACAAAAGGCTTTAAACAATTACTCCTAAGTCGTTGAATTATATTCCTAAGGACTCTTACTATAAAGTTACTATTATTAAAACAGCCCCTAAAATAATGTTTACTGTAGGACACATAGTTTTAAAAATAATAAATTCACAACTGCTTCATAGATATAAATGTGTGGCATTTTTTACTCTTCCATTTTTCCCTAGATGTGGCTACATATATTTTATGACAGGATCGTAGTATATGAACTATTTTCTACTGTGTAAAAATGTGAGTCCTGGTGGCGCAGTATATTAAGCAACGCACTAAGAAGCAAGCCACAGCCACTGCAGCACGAGTTCGATCCCTGCTGCCGGCCAGGGAGGGGACCCACATGGCGCAGCAGACCTTTCCTGCCTCGCCTGCTGCTGCCCTCAGCAGTGTGTTTCTGTCATTCTGCCTGGTCTGCTCCCCGCTCTGTCTGGTGAATCCTCTCACCTCCCTGGACTCTGGCCTGTACCCCAGCTCTTGTATGCATAAATAAATCAATCTAAAAAAAAAAAGTTTGCTATACGTTTAAAGAATTAAAAAAAAAATGTGAGTGTGTCTTCCTCAGAGGCTACATGAGATCCAGTTGTGACTATGTTCATCCATAACAATTATTACACCATATTTGAGTTCTTAAACCTGCTACTGATGTCATCTTACAAGAAAAATTGCAAACGATTTCTGGAAATGTTACCACCACTAAGCAATACTACCACCATTTTAAAAAAATATGAGCCTAAGTAAATCAACACTGTCCACTGTCACCAACTTCCCATGAGGCAGTCACGCAAACAAAAGGTTGACCACTTCGGTTTTCTCATCTGAAATGCAGCCCATGCCTTGCTTTTTTCCAGTATTGTGAAGCTGGCACAGTTAATAAACAGGATAAAACATGAAAGGGGATTTGAAAACTGTGAAGCCACACATGCAGAAGTAGTCACTCTTGTTATATGGTAACAAGACAGGCAGCTGGGACAAAGGCCAAAGTTCTCACCAAAGTTTGTAGGTAACTACTTCCCAGTCCTCTTCTAATCCCATTTTGTGCAGGCACAGGGCTAAACACCCAAAAGCAAAGCAAAACTTTTCCTATTCTTGAGACCCTCACTGTAGCAGATGGCCAAAGCAATTAACTTGCCTCTGCTCAGGTCCTCCTTCAGCAAACAGACCCAGTGCCTGCAATGGAGGGGCACATGGCACAGCCGGACACAAACGGGTTGGGCTGCCTTTACAGCCAAGGCCTAGAGAAAGAAATGCATGCTTTCTGTGGCCAGGGTCACCCAGGGCAGAGAAGCTGGAGGTCATTGAGTCCACTTGTTCCCCTCTATCTCCAAAACTGGCCAGGTAAGCAGTCTACTCCTCCAATGAGGAAAGCGAGAGGAAGGGCGGCCAGGGGCAAGAAAATGGCTTTAACTGAAATCTCTCCATGTGGAAAGATGAGGCTAGAAAATGAAAATCCCTCCCACTGGAGTAAACCCCCTAACCTAACTTTACTGAGAAGATCAAATGAGATAAAAACAAGGTGCTTTAAAAACAAAACAACAGCTCCCAGTAGGAAGATAAGGTATTACTCCTTTTAGGCAAACCAGTCCTTGTGACTTCTACAGCATTTAGCACGTAACCAACACTTAAGTATTTGTTGACTTGGCTTCCCTAGATTACTTTTAATGAGACATCTGCTTTAACTAGTATGTTCTGGTATGTTTGTTTAAAAACACAATCTCACTACTTTACAGTTGTATCAAGTATGCACTGATAAGAAGGCAAATAACCAGTTTTCTATTTCTCAATTCTGACCAGCTAATCTCTCAGGAGTTTCTCCTTTTCCTTTTATTCCACACTTCTAAAGAGTTTTCAACCTATGTCTACCTAGTCAAACCATCAAAGCCCTAGGGAAAAAACATTTCTTTTCCTATCCGAAAACTAAAATTAAGCTACTTTATTTCTTTGAAAAAAACAGTTAAGTGACCACAAAAATCTTACTTTTGGCCACACTGGGTATGCCAACAGAGAACTACCAGTTGAAAGTACAGATTTAAACTCATGTGGAGAGGTATTACAAAAATTCCAAAAACAAACCTCTGGAGCAGTTGTACCCTCTTATCTGTGATGGAAACCAGCAGTAAGGTGAGACTTGCATTACTCCCTCTCCTTCCTAGTTAAACTTTAAGTCTTTAGTTTGCAACACTGTGTAGTCTACAAAGATGAACAAACTTTTATCTTCAAAATTCATGCCATCTGTAGCACCATGTGGATGTAGTGCTTTATCAAAGACCATGGAGTACCTGCACCTTGCCCAGCGCTGAGCACTTAAATGTTTAGTAGAAATGCTTAGTAGTCTGACCCACTGCTTTGGCCCCAAAATACTTACTTCTACACTAGCGCAGCAAAAGCATCTATATACAGTCTTCAAGGCTTCCTCCAGCTACATGTGGCTCTCCTTCCGTACCTTAACATGATGTCCATTCCCTGTTCTACCTTTGTGTTTTCTGTCTCCACAGAAGCCGACTAGGCAGTAAAGCACCACCAAACAAGGCCTTACCACCATGCCTGATCTACTGCTCCCCTCTCTGCCAGTCCACTGACTTCCATGCACACTGCATAGTGCAGGGGCCAGGCTCTGAATGACTGTGCATATCTTGCCAGGGCCCCACACCAAGCCTGGCCATCTCCACAGTGTAGCAGGGAACCTCCAGTTAACTGGCCCAGACAGGCACTACAGGTTGTGGTGGAATTCTCACCACGCATAATCACTAGAACATGCTGCCCACCCAGGTAATGACATTACACAGGGTAGGACGCCAGTCCTCTGAGTCTGAGTGTTCCCCTTACTTACAGCTTTCGCTTAGTTCATTTTAGTTACCTGGCCACCTAAGGCTGGATGTACAGGTTAATTCCAGAGAACATTCACTGGATCTGTATTCACTGTTAAGTCTGATGTGACAGCATCATATCACAATATTGGTGTTGTGGCTTTCGGTATCAATAAAATGGATGAAGTTCACAGAGGTGCTATTTGGCTGCTTCTGCTCCCCTAAGAAAACAGGGACAGGGAATATTTTCTTGCCCTTGGCATCCAGAACAACTGAAGGGCTGCTCTGCAGCTTTCTATTCACTTGCAAACACTCCTAAGAGCAACAGCTGTTCCTTTTCTGCCCTGTAGATGAATATTTTAAGGCACAAGCAGAAGCAGCCACCAAAACAAAGCAGAAGTGTCAGTATCTATAATGGACATACTAACACTAAAGCAAACTGTTTTCCATTCTAGAACCTGGACATATCTGAACATTTATCCTAAGAGGGACACCTATTTTTTTTTTTTAAAGATTTATTTATTTATGCGTACAAGCACTGGGGTACAGGCCAGAGGTGTGGGGGGGGGGGTGAGAGGATTCACCACAGAGAGCAG
>JAGFMF010011401.1:1115023-1134202 GCA_019455555.1 Galemys pyrenaicus
TGCTGCACCATGTGGGTCCCCTCCCTGGCCGGCAGCAGGGATCGAACTCGTGCTGCAGTGGCTGCGGTTTGCATCATAGTGTGTTGCTTAACCCACTGCACCACCGGGGAGGCCCCGAGGGACACCTATCTTACTGCACAAAAGGAACATTCAGAAAAACTAATCTATCACATGGTCAGCAGCCATTCTGATCACTCCAAAGGGGAATCAGTTCAAACGAGCAGCTGCTTTGACAGCCCACTTGACACAAAGTGCAAAGACAAACTATAAGAGTAACTACACCACCTCCCTGATGGTGCAGGGGTTAAGACTCAGTGCTATCACCACTGCTGCCTGAGTCTGATCCCTGGCCAGGAAGCTGACCCACAAATGGTGCCGTCGACCTTCTCTGTCTTGCCTGCTGCTCCCTTTAGCAGTGTATTTCAGATCTGCCTGTTCTGCTCTCCATTCTGTCTCTGGGGAGAATGCTCACCTCCTGCTTCTCTGGCCTATACCCTTGTTTTTCTATGCATAAAAAAATGATTTTTTTTTTTTACAAAAAAGAAATTGCTTAAAAAAAATAACATGAAATAAGCCAGCCTGTCTTTTGGGACAGCATTACCCTTCAAGTAATGCAAGTTAAATACCAGGTCCATTATACAACATTAGCTTCTTAGGTTTGAAGATGACCCTGCAATTACATCTCTAGATATGACTTGATTTAAATTTTCAGTTCCATTTAAAACTGATAGGATCCATGTCCCCACTCTCAACTATATATATAATAGCAGAAGATAATTATAAGCTGTCAAGAGAACACTATCTAGCAGCAAGCCCAGCTATATTCCAAATCTCACATGACTAAAAGTCAAATACTGCTCACCTAAAAAAGATTTGATTAAAATAATCAACATGTAAACCTAAAAGCTGGAGGGGAAGACTAGTAAACACGAGGAGAGGGATCTCTGGATTTTTTTTCACTTAAGGTTTTGGGTTTTGGCATTACAAAAGGACCAACCATGTGTGTCCAAATGTAAAGTAAACTTGTTTACTTAAATGCAAGTTGCCAACAGGAATAAAAACCCAACTGCTCTCACAGACCCCAGAAGCATCTTCAAGCTTCTGCTCTCATGCAAAGCCGCCACCATGACCTCAGCCCAAAGTGGTATGTCCAAACACAAGAAACAAACTCTGCAGGCCAGAAATTTCAAAGTGTTTAAAAACAGAATGGTGCCAGAGACTTCTTCAGTGTCCTATACGCCTTAGCATAAAGTAAATGTTATAGCAAACAAAAAATATAATTAAAATATGTTCATTTACAAAAGTTTAACATGATCTGAGATATTCCACAAAGTTCTTAAACCGCAATCCACAGAGCATGTGAATCCTACTCTTGGGATTCAAGCTGTTCAAGGCACTCCTTGAAATGCTGTGCATATATATGGACTTTCCAGGGAAAAGTTCCCTAGGTTCTGGCTAAAGAGTATCATGACTGTAAGTCTCCAGCAAGTCGCCACATAATAACCACTCCTTTGAACTAAAAAGTTCCAACTAGTTCCTTCACTCATTCTTCTTTAATACCTCTATTATTAGAGTGCTATCTTAGCTGACAGACAGACTGCACTAAGATGGTCTCTGGTGTGTTCTTTTTTTTTTTTTTTAATTTATTTACTTATGAATACAAGAATTGGGGTATAGGCCAGAGGTGCGGGAGGTGGAAGATTCACCAGAGATAGAGTAGGGAACAGAGCAGGTAGATCTGAAGTACATGGCTGAAGGTAGCAGTGGGACAGACTGCGCCATGTGGGTCACCTCCCTGGCTGGGGATTGAACTGGTACTGCAGTGACTGTGGATAGCCTCATAGTGCTGAGACTTAACCCCTTGCGCCACCAGGGAGGCCTTTGTGGTGTGTTCTTCACCTGCCAAAACCCTTGAGCATCATCGAAGGCCAGCTCAAATCACATCTCTTTCACAAGGCCTTTCCAGATACCTCTGCTATGTGGATTAATTTTCCCTGCTGTTCAGAGAATCACCACTCTACCACTGCCATGACCTTAATGTGACACATATTCAGACTCTTTATTATAAAGTTATTGGTGCCGTGGTCTTTCCAGCTAGTCAGAGTCTGAAGTATAGGGACTGGCATTTCATCATGAAATACCCTTCCTGCCATTAGCGCCCATCTTTGGGTACATGGTCATAAAATATTTGTTGAGTTAAATTCTTTTGCTTCAGTGTTAATGAGAGACCACTAATTCTAATAATCTATTTCTTCAAAAAGTTTAAAAATCATCAGATACAAAAAGGTCCCTCTGAATTGGCACACGACGTGCACCCATGCAATTATGTGTGTAGTTCTATAACTTCCAGTCCACGTAACAAAGGACTTTCCAACAGTTAACATTTTTTTAGCTAGACATGGAATTAAAAACAGCTCTTGAAATTAAAGAGGGAGTAGAACCACTGTGAAGTGGGTTAGAGACTTCTACACAAGTACTAAGCACAGGCTAATGCCAGAGGTGTTATTACACAATTTCTAAAACACCAAATAACACGAACTTTCATGACAGCCCACTCAGTAAGTGAAAGACTATCATCATTAAGATTATAAAAAAAAAAAATAATGGCTGAAAGTCTTATTGGGAATATCTGTAGGAAGTCAAAGCAACTAATAGATTCAAATAATTAGTTGCAAGGGTTAGTGTGAGGTGATGAGGCTAAAGAAATAAAACTGTTCAGATTCAGGCGTAACTGGACACAAAGCAAGGGCACTGAATCTGGAGTTAAAAGACCAGGCTAATGAGGACTTTGGGTTCTGCCAAGAAGGAATAATTCCATGCCTCCTAGGTCCTCTCTCTCAAAGCTCAGAGTTCTGGAAATGACACAACAAGCAAGCATAGGAGGAAAGAAGAGACAGGCTGCTGGGGCCCCTGGATATGGGGAACAACATGGTATATGAATTCCCTTGATGTCCCTTCTTCTGTCCAGGAGCCTCCAGAATGGAACAGCTAAGAGGACACATGGAAAGAGCCCCCAGAAGAGTTTGCCCTCCTTAGTCAGAGGACCAGAAAAAGGACTGTCTTAAGTATACTCTATTTCACTCAAACACTAACAGGAAAACAGCATATATCACCCTCAAGGTTTCTGTGGGTTTGAAAGATAAGTTGACCTTCTGCCCCCTTTCTGTCTTGCAGAACCAGTAGCATGTGGCACATGGTATACCCGGTAGTGTTGGCAGGGTCATGTAGGTATCTCCTCTCTCATTCCCTGCCTAGAAATGCAAGGAATGCTCCAATTCCCCAACCAAAGTCAGCAGGACCCAGCAGGGAGCTCAGCCTCTATCCCAGCCAGTCCCAGCTGGGAGGAGGAGGTGGTAAGTGGTTAGGTGGTGACATTCTGCTGCCCTCTTTGCTCCTTGGTGTCAGCCAGGCATTACAATCGAACTTAATAAAGTAATAGAGTCTTAGAGACAAGGAGGTCAGTAACAAAAGCTAATATTCCTATTACTAAAGTCCTACAGGGGAGAAGAGAATGAGACTAGAGAAGTATTTTAAAAATAAAAGCTAAAAATGCCCCAATTGGGGCAAAAGACATAACTACAGATTTAAGAAGCTAAGCAAATTCAAAGTGTAAGCTAAAAGGAACTTTTGTCAAGACAAATTATAATTAAACTTCTGGAAACTAAAGACAAAGGAAAAATCTTAAAAGCAACCAGAGAGACAGGATGCATTAACTTAGAGAGGAACAGCAATTCAGATGACAACTAAAACCAGGGAGGCCAGAGAATGTAGCACATTGTTCAAGTACTAAAAGAAATTAAGTGTCAACTGTGAATTCTGTAACTGATAAAGATAGTCCTTAAGAATGAAGGGAGATATGGATGAAGGAAGAATTTGTTGTAAACAAATCCATGCTTAAAGAATGGCTAAGGGATGCTCTTAAAGCCTAAAGGAAAGAAAAGTTAACAGAAGATGACTAAAAACTTTGGGAAGGAAAGTCATCAGATTAGGTAAAAATGGGTGTTAAGCCAATAAACTATCCTGCTTCTTGTGAGTTTCTAAATGATATTTGATGAGTGACATAAAACCATCTGATGCACAGTACTCAAATGTAATAATACTTAAAACATTTATAATTTTAAAAATGGGTGGGGAATGGAATTTAAATGGAAGCAGTTAACTTAAAGTTGGAAAACACAGATACAAGTACTCTGGGATAAATTACATATGTCTATTGTAAAACTAGAGCAACACGTTTCAACAACCCAAAGGAAGTTAAGAAACAGGAGAAAAATGGGAGACTTATGCCCTGACAGACTAATAATTACTTTACCTTAAATGTAAATGGCTACACATACAAATTAACAAGATTGACAGAGTAAAGGAATAAAAATTAAGCTGTAATATCAAAACATATGAACAGCTAAAGCAGAGTTGAGAGGGAATTTATAGAACTTAAAATGCCATATTTGAAAAAAGAAAGGGTCTCAAATAAATATGCTAAATCTCTATAGTAAGAAAGTGGGAAACAAGAACAAAATAAACCCAAAGTAAGGTGAAGGAAAGAAATAATAAAAAACAGAAATAAATGAACTGAAAAAAAATTAATGAAATAATAATGACAAAAATAAAGACAAATTATCAATATCTGGAAAGATACAGAGGATATATCTAGCATCACTAGTCTTATTAAACTTGAATATTGAACATTCTTGCTGCTGCTGTAGAAGGAGGGAAAGATAAAATACAGGAAGAAGGGAAAGGGTGGGAAGGGGGAGGAAGAAAAGGTGAGGGAGGGGGAGAGAGAAAGAGGTAGGGAGGGAGGGAGATGAGGAGGAGGAGAGGAGAGGGAGAGAGTGCATTTGTGCACACATGGGAAAGAATAAAACTTTCTTTATATGCATATAACATGATCTATGTAGAAAACCCCAAGGAATTTATAGAAAAGCACTTAAAACCAGTGAATATATTCAGCAAGGTCACAGGGCACAAGATCAAGACACAAAAATCAATCACATTGCTGTGTACTAACAATGAGCATGTAGAAACTAAAAAAAAACCATAGTATCATTTACAACTGCACTAAAGAAATGAGATGCACTAAGTATAAATTTAGCAACACACACAGTATCTATATGCTGATAATTGCAGACTATCAGGGGGAAAAAAAGTCAAAGATGACATAAGTACATACCATGTTCATGGATTGGAAGACTCAAAAAGTAGAGATGCCAGTTCTCCGCAAATTAATCTATAGGTTAAATGTAATTGCTCTCAAAATCCCACCAAGATTTTTTTTTTAAACTCAGGAGGATTTATTAGCAATAGAAACAGCTTCCCACAAAGGGGAGGGTGCCAGAATGGGTTTCACTACCTTCCCCCACTGCAAAATTTTTTTATAGGCAGTTATAAGTTTTTTCTAAAATTTATTTGGAAAGGCACAGACCTAGAATAGCTAAAAACAATCTTTAAAAAGAAAAATTAAGTGTGAGAAATTACTCTTTCTGACATATTAAAGCTTATTGTACAGTATATCATCAGGAGAGTCATACAAATCTATGCAACAGGATTGAGAACTCAGCAATGAACCCGCACAAATATGCTCAAGTGATTCTGACAAAGCTACAAATGAAACTCAAAGGAAGAGTCTTTTCAACAGATGGTAATGGAACAAATGGCTTCCACTTGAATGTAAAATGTAAATTATTAGAAAAAAATTGGAATAAATCTTTGGGATTTAGGACTAGGCAAAGATTTAGTACCAAAAGCATGATTTACAAAGGGAAAAATTGGTAAATTAGGCCTTATTAACAAGATTAAAAACTACTGCTCTGGAAAGACCTTAAGAGAATGAAAAGAAAAACTACGGACTATATTTGCAAACCACTGATTTGACAAAGGATTGGTTATCTATATAGAACTCTCAAAGTCAACAAAAAAACAACAGGCAACTTAAGGAGAAAATGGGTTTAAAAAGTAGACTGAAGAGAATATAGAGATTGCAAATAAGGACATTTTATAAAGAATGTTCAACACCATTAGCCAGTAGGGAAAGGCTAATCTAAACAGAATGAGATATTAGTATATGCCTATCAGAATGCCTGAGATTTAAAAACCAAAACAAAACAACAGTGTAAATACCAAACGCTGGCAAGGATACAGAGAAACTAAACCACTTGGACACTGCTAGTGGGTATTCAAAATGGTGCATTACTTGGGAAACAGTGTGGCAAGTTCTTACAAAACTAAAAATGCAACTAACATACAACTGAGCAATTGCACTTTTGGGCATTTATCCCAGGGACATGAAAATTTATGTACATACAAATGCATGTACATGAATGTTCACAGATTTATTCATAATAGAACTGGAAACCCAGATGTCCTCCCACAGGTGAATAGTTAAATGGTGCATTTTGGTAAATCTATATCATGTCTTTCCAGCAATCAAATGGCACAAACTATTGATGCACAAAACAATCTGGATAAATCTCCAAGGAATTATGCAGTGTGATAAAAGCCATTTTGCATGATTTCATTATAGAGTATTCTTGACATAACAAATTACAGGACTGGAGAACAGTCATTGCCAGAGTCAGGGAGGAGGCTATGGGATGGAGTGGCTATAAAAGGGCAACATGAAGGATCCTAACGATGACAGAAATGTTCTCTATTTTGACTTTCTCAATGTCAGTACCTTGGTTGTGATACTGAACTGCAGTTTTGTAAGGTATTCTCATAGAAGAAAATATTTGGTAAGGTTTTTTCATGTGTAAATTTTATATAGACTCTTTATCATTTCTCACAAAATGCATGGGATTTTACAATTATCTCAAAATTAAATAATAAAGAAAAAAAACCCAACAGATTTTGTTCTCAGCTCTGCCATAAGCTAGTCAGACAGCTGACCTTGAACAGATTTTAAACTTTCTCCTCAATGTCCTCATTGGCTAAATAGCATCTGAAGTATTATAAAAGTTAAACACATACATGAAAGAAAATCAGGTTATGGGCATGGCACATGCTTTAAAAACAGTCTGTCAAGAAGCTACTTGCAGACACAAATATTCTGAATTGTATAATTCAAATGTCTACTATGAAAGCCACAACAAAGCAATTTAAAAAGTCTCTTCCCAAAATGGTCTGTCCAAATTAAAAAAGGTGGGGGGGGGTTAGTTTTAAATTGAAAGCTGAATTTCTGACTAGTAATTGAAATGGTCACAGTAAAGTGAATATGGAACTACAACCAGTAAAAAAGTTTGGAAGCAAAACAGAATACTGGTTAACAAATCTTGTTTCTTCGGACAAGGAAGTCAGTAAAAGTTAATGTTTATATGCATTGGAAAAAAGCTAACTCTGCGTTTTTTAAAATGCATACAATACACAGATGTAGATTTAACATTCTACGTTTCTAAATATTTTCTCTGCTTCCCCAGTTGAAAAAACTGGGAGATTGCCACATTTTTATATACTTTTATAACTGCCTGGTTTAGAGGTCCAGAAAAGCAGCAAAAATAAAGTCAGGCTTTGTGATAGAGAAGAGAACAGATCCTGAAAGACAATCAAATGCACTTTAACCCAGAACACAAGGAAATTTTTGAACACTGAACCACAGTGGATACCTAGCCTTTGAAGTTCATTGAAGTATGGGATTAGAGTTGACTTACAGTGAGGCTTTTGAAAGAGGTGAAAAGGAAAAAGACGTTTTATTATTCACATTATACTTGTCCACAAATGATCCTAAAAGAGCTATTTGTGTTAAGATGAAATCTTCATAAGACATACAATGGGAATACTGGAGTGAGATTCTTGATGCAAACCTGGAAGGAGGACAGTCTGGAAGGAGCATAGCCTGGAGGTCTGGAGCCCAGGGCTCTACAGGCAAGTCCCAGTGAGAGGCTACTTCCAAGGTCAGAGCATCCTCATGGGTAAAGTGAAAAAGAAAAAAAAAAAAAAAAAAAAATGAACCCTATGGGTTCCACAGACCTTTGCTAAATTTAAAGTCCCTCAGGATCATAAAATCTAGTCTCCAGGCAGGTTTCTTGTATGACGGGTTTCTTTCTATGTCTGCTTTAAGACAACTTTCATGTGTAGAGAGCAGAGGTGAGAAACAAATCAACCAAAAAACAGGAAGAAATGATCCTGCATAGGTGTATGAGTCCTCATCATGTTTTCTCCAAACTTCCTTTCTTTGGGTCCTTTAACACAGACTCATAGAAGAGAGACTAGAACCCCAACTATCAACTAGAAACTGTTGTTTCTAGTGCAGTTTCACAAGAAACTGCAGAGACAGAAAAGAGAGATGCTGAAGATTACCTACCACTTTAAGAGCTATATTAAAAATTGCAAGATATGGATTTAATTTGTATCCAGATGGAAACAAACAATTACAAGACATTGGAGGAAATCTGAATACTGACAGGATATCCAGTGAGATGAAGTTATTGTTTCTAGGCTGGACAAGGGTACTTTGGTTATGTTTTTTAAAGGAGGCCTCCTGTTTTAGTGATATAGTAAAGGTGTTTCTAATGCAAGGAAACAATGGGATTTGCTCAAAAATCGGGGGCAGGGTGTATAAATGAAACACCACCAGCACTTAAGCGATCACTCAGGCTTGGGAAGTGTGGATACCTGCAGTTTGTTCTACTCCTCCCTACTTCTGTGTGAGATTTTCCTAATAAAAAGTTTCCAAGAGAGGCTTGGGGCCGGTTTCCTCTCCAGTTTACACGGTTTTTCTGAATTTACTGAGCGGGCCAAGCAAATATGGCTCAATGGCTCTAGGAGAGGGGCAGGGAGGGACACGCAGATGCCATCCTGCAGGGGCGAGTCCTAGACCCCGAGTCCAGGAGGGGCCTTCCTAGTGCTAGGACCCCTCCTCCTCTCACAATCCCAGAAGTCGGCCTGTTCTTCTGCTTTCCCCTCCCCTCCCCCCCTCCCCCGCCTCCAACAAGTCCCCGACAAGGACAGAAGCGAAGGCCACGACTCCGGGTGATGCATCCTTGGCCGGCTCCTCCAAAGCAGGGGCCACCTGCCCAGGTAGCAGGCGCCTGGGGGAATACCGTCAGCCGCACAGACCCGGCCGGACAAAGGCGTGGGCGGGGGCCAGACCCGGGCGCACCTGCGCGCGGCCTGCGGCCACCTGGGCACCACCTGAGCACAGGTGTGCGGGCACGCCCCTTCCGAACCACCCCTCTCCTCCCCCGCAGCGCACCTTCAGGATGTTGTCGAAGATGGTGTCGCGGAACTCGAGCAGCGCTTTCTGGTCGAACTCACGGCCGTGGATGATGCGCATCTGCTTGAGGAAGGTGGACTTGCCGCTCTCGCCCGCGCCCAGCAGCAGGATCTTGACCAAGCGCCGTACTGCGCGCCGCTCGCGGGCCAGCCCCGCGTCGATGTCCCGGCTGCGCCGCCGCGCCTCGCGCTCCGCGTCGCGGGCCCCGCTGCCGCCCGCCCTGCGCTCGCGGGCCCCGCCGGCCTCGGCCGGCAGCAGGCAGCGGCTCAAGGTCCGCACCACCCCGGACATGGCCGCTCAGGCCGCGGCCGCGCCCCGCCGCCGCCCGCGCGCCATGGACCCCGCCGCGGCGAGGCGAGGCGAGCCCCGCGCGGCACCGGCCGCTCCCTCAGGCCCTTGCCGTCCCCGTCACAGCCGATGCCGCCCGAGGCCCCAGGCCTGCTCGCGCCCGGCCGCCGCTCGAGCCCGCGGAGGGGCGGGCCGGCACCGCCCGAAGCGCAAGGATTGGGCCGACTGCCGTCCATCCAGTCGCATGAGGCCTTCGACTGGCTCCTGCCCCGCCGAGAGGTGGGCCTCCTTGGCCCTAGGGGCGGGGTTGGTGCTGATAGAGGCGGGATCTTTGTGGTGGAGGACATTCTCATTGGGCTCCGGTTCAGAGGTTCTTTCTTACAGAATGAAAGGGAGGCGGGGTTATAGGGGAGGCGGAGCGGTTGTACGCCATCACCAATTCTAACTGCTGTGGGGTCACGTCAATCAAAGGTAACGGGTTTGGGATTGGTGGTTTCTCGAGACGGGGGTGTGACCAGAAGTGCCAGGTGTACAGAATGATTCTCAACAGAATATCAGATTGAATTAACCTGTGAGGTGAGGAGATTCGTGCAGTGCGCTCCACGTTAAGTGAAAGCTGGGAGATGCCAATATGTGATCCAGCTACTCGTTTTATGTTCCTAAATCATTTTCCTTCCAGAAATACTAGAGAGGAAACGGACCACACATTTCAAACAAATGCATACACTTGAGAACCGCACGGTCCTCCTGAAACTCCTCTCAAAGCTGGCTAATCATCAAAATCACCAGAAGCTTCCCCCAGAAGTTTTATGTGGCACAGTAATTGAAAATGGGGTCTGGAGTTACTGGAGCAGAGTTGAAATATCCTTTAACCTTTTCCTAGTTGCACAATCTTTTAGTCAAACTATGGAATCACACTCACTGAAATTTGAGAGACTAAAAGTACCAGATACTAATCACAGAATAAATATATTTAATATATTTGAAGAAATAAATCAATAATATGTAAGAAACAAGTGAATATAAAGAGTCTGGGAAGATGTGAGAAAACAAAGTAAACTAAAAATGAAAAAAATACAAAAAATGAAATAGACAATGGATATGTTGAATTGAAGATAAGAAAAAGGAGGATAAAAGGATATAGATCTGAAAGTTACTCTGAATCCAACACGGATTAAGATGTAGAGGACAAGAGAGGAAAAAGAGAAAGAAACATATCTAAGCAGTGTTCCATAAGTTAAAAGAGAGTGAGGAAGAGGCAATGTATGAAGTGACAACGTCTGTTACTTTTAAATTGACAAGTGATATGAAATACTTTGCTTGATAAATTAAAAGGAGCTCAAACCAAGGTACCTGATAGTGAAATGGAAGAATAACAAAGACAGAAAAATTCTTAATAGCAGCCAGAGAGGAAATAATAATAGTTGTCCTTCACATAATAGTTGCTTGGTGCGAAGCACTGTTCTAAGTGCTTTGCATACATTAACACCCTTAATCCTCAAAGGAACCATATAAACCAAGAATTGATGTTGCCACAACAAAAGTGGGAGCCAAGTGGGAAATAGTATCTTAAGAGCTTTAAGAGAAAATAGCCACTACCTATAATTGTAAACCCAATTAAAAAAAAACAACAACAAAAACAAACCTCTCAAGAAAGTGAGGACATTTCAAACACATAAAGACAGAAGATAATTTTATATTAGTAATGTGTGGTATGGATTATTGAATTATGTCTCCTTCCCCAAACTCATATGTTGAAATTCTAACCCATGGTACCTCAGAATGTGACCATGTAGGGGTCCCAGACTTAATTCCAGTGTGCATATGTGGGGGACTTTCCCATATGAACAAGCAATTCTCAGATGCCTACAGGAGATCTGAGAAATCAACTTGTTACAGGGCTGGGAGAAGGGCACCCCAGAACTCCCAAACCTGCCCCTCTAAATAGGTTCTGCCATCCACCACATCAAGACAAAACATATAACACCTAATGGCAAGGAACTTTAATACAATTAGTGAACAATACAGAAAAGACAAAGAATATAGTTACTAAATCAAGCACCCAAAGTTACCCATCCTCTTGTGGGTAAAAGTCCGGCTAAAGAGGATTGGCCCAAAACAAGGTCTGAAAACCTTCCTCAAGTTTAAAGCATCTTTCAGTGGCGACCCATAGAAAAGGGTTAGAAAGGGTCAGATAAGTCTGGAAGGAAAAGAGCAAAATCGAAATCAAGATGAAAGCTGCCATTGTTAACCTCCTCACAGGTCTCTCACCCACATCTGTTCCAACCAGTTCAGGACCATGAAGCAAGTGCAGTTTCTTCACATGTCTCTCTGCTCCATGTGCCTCCTCCAGATCTCCTTCTTGCTCACCATCCTGCTTCCTTCCATCTCCAGTCTCTCTAGCTTCTTCTCCCTACTCACCTCCACCCTCTTTTGGGTGGGGCAGGGAACCTGGAACTTCCCCTTTTCCTGGGGACCACCCTTTTATAAACTCAATTTTGATACTATCCACCAGGAGCTAATGATATATTCCATGTTTAGGACTCAGTGTCCTAAGGCCACCCTTCATGCCATACACCAGTAGCAAGCCCAGACCACTACCTGTACTTTTGATCAGCTGGTTACAAATTAGAGCTTTCCAGGACCCCTTCTTCAGGTATGACTAATTTATTGGAGCGTGTCACAGAAGTGAGGAAACGTATTTACTCACTAGATCACAGGATTGCTACAAAGGATATTATCTATAACAACCACATGGAAGAAATGCATGGAAGGAATGCATAGGGGAAGAGTTTAGAGCTCCCATGCTCTCTCCAAGCATGCTATGCTTCCAAAATCTTCATGTTTGCACCAACCCGGAAACTCTTTGAAGCCCTTCCCTTTGGGCATTTATGGAGGATCCATTACATGGCATGATTGGTTAAATCACTGCCCATTGAACTCTCTAGCCCTTCTCTCTCAGAAATCAGGGGGAGGGACTGAAAATCCCACTCTATTCATGTTGGTTTTGCTGGCAACCAACCCCCATCCTCAGGTGTCTTCCAAAAGTGACCTTCATTAACATAACAAGAGAACCTTAGCTCTCTCTGACCTTTTTGGGAGCTCTGAGCCAAGAATTGGATGAAGACCACTATATATATATGAGAGCCATACTTTGGTAATCTAAATGACCCTGTATCTAATATATATTTCTTACAAATAATGATCTGACAATGACAATTTGGAGTTAGGGTTTAAAAGAAGTAATTCAATTAAAATTGGGTCATTAGGGTTGACTCTGTGCACTATGACTAGTGTCCTTATAGGAAAAGGCTATTTGACACAGAAATGCAGAAAAAGGACGTGTGAAGACACAGGGAAAAGACCATCTCCTTCAAGGCAAGAAGAGAGGGCACAGAAGAAACCAATCTTGCCCTAAGCTTAGTTTTTTGATTTCTAGACTCTTGAATTGTGAGAAGTTGAATTTCTGTTGTTAAGTCACCCAGTCTGTGGGAGCATATCAGTGTATTACAACATGCTTCAGGAAGAAGGACAAATACTCTTAAAAGGAAGGTGGGCCATACAAAAAGAAATGGTGGATATTTCGTGAACACGTAAGTCTTGTCATTGACTCGTTGTGACAAGCAGGCCCAAAGTGAACAAGAAGGTTCACTGTCTTTTGGGGCAGATGGATAAAGGAATCTTGGAGCCCTAAACAGATTTTACACATCTTGAATGCTGAAGCAGGGAACAGATCTACTAGACACACCTGGTAGGGAGGCTGGCATGCAGACAAGGCAGGGGGGCTGGGAGGCTGGCCTCAACCAAGCCCCCCTAGTTCTGGGGCTCTCCATACTTTCTCGCTGGCTTTGTCTCTTGTTCTCCCTCTCACGTTTTGTTTCCCCTTGCTTCGCTGTCTTGTCATGATCTCTCCCAGGTGTCTGCTCTTACAGGTATGCAAGGCTTGTGCTTACTGGTTTCTTAGCGCAGTTGTCCACAATTACAGGCCCACAGCCCCATGCCCACGCCTCTCGGTTGTCCTGCATCATGCCCTGTGCCTGTGCTCCCAAGCACTTGATACAGTTGACACTGCACCAACACAATATTGTGTGCCAGCAAGGAGACCTAAGAGGAAAGCAAACACACAGGTTCTGGCTGTAGAGGCCAGCAACAAGAAGGTGGGAAAAAAAAGCCCAATTTAACTCCATTTCCCCCACAACTAATATTAAACAATATTAATTTTAAACTTGTAGAGTTAAGGAAAAAACAGAAGTGAAGTACTGGACACTAAAGACATGTTGTAGGGAGGAGTCAGTCATAATTAAAGTGTTCTGAGTTCTTTACTGAGAGGATAATAAATATTTTTATAAATGGTGATATTTGTCAATTTAGATGTTCATTTAAAGATTCTTAGGGTAAATATGCAAAGACAGATACAATATATAAATTCCACACTAACAGAGGAGGAAAAAAAATCAAGCACTATAAAACAATGTGAGCAAAGAAAATATAAGCATAAGAATAAAAAGAAGACAGGGCAAAATAAGAAGGTGGAAATCAATCCAAATATATGACTCATTAAATAATTGTAAGTAGACTAAACTAATTAAAAGATAAAGGCTGTTGGGCT
The DNA here is from genome assembly GCA_019455555.1 of Galemys pyrenaicus. Lineage (NCBI taxonomy): Eukaryota > Metazoa > Chordata > Mammalia > Eulipotyphla > Talpidae > Galemys > Galemys pyrenaicus. The sequence continues at coordinate 1,129,132 of JAGFMF010011401.1, forward strand.
GGATAAAATAAAAAAGGTCAAGCTACAAATCTAATGACCCAGAAAAAAATCAAAGTAAATGAATGGAGAAAGATTTACCAAGCCAATATTAACCAAAAGAAGTCTAGCATGTCTAAGTTAGTAGGAGACAAAATATATTTTGTAAAGCTAAAAGCATTACTAGCAATAGAAGGTTATTTTATACAATCAAAGGTTTAATTCATTAGTAAGATACAGCAGTTCTAAACTTTTATGCCCTTAAGAATATAGCCTGAAATATTTAAAGGAAAAAAATGACAACCCTCAAGGAAACTGAGGACTCCACCATCATCGCTGGGGTGGGGTTTGAGTTAAACATACTTCTAGATGTGTGGAGGGCAAATGAAATTATCAGGCTTTTTTCCCTGTCTCCCGCTGCTAGTGTGGATGCCACGCTGGGCATGAGCACCTGTAACTGTGGACACCTGGGCCAAGAGAGCGGGGGACACTCGCATGAGTGAATGCTCAAACCTGTGCCGGGAGGCCAGGTAAAACGGTGGCGTCACTCTGAGAATACTGCTGTGGCTATGGGAGGATCACTCTGAGGCGAGACCACAGGCAACAGAGAGAACCCCAAAGAGAGAGCAGAAAAAAAGGACAAAGACCCTGGGTGGTGGTGGGGGGTGGAGGGTGGAGGGTGGGAGGTTCGGTTGTCTGCCTGCCCGCCTGCCCGCCTGCCTTCCTCCCTGCCTGCCTGCCTGCCCGGTGTGCCTGTGTGCCTTGTTCCTGCTCCAACATTAAAGGCCTGTAAAAATCTACCTGGTTTCCAGAGGGAGCATTAAAGGCCTGTAAAATCCACTGAGGGCTCCAGGACTCTCTTTATCCGTCTGCCCGAATCCCCAGTGAACCTGCCCTGTGCGTGCTTGCACTAGAATGTGGTACATACACACAATGGAATACAACTTAAATCTAAAAAAGGATGGCTTTTTACTATTTGTGACAGCATGGATGGAACTGGAGGGGATTATGCTAAGTGAAATAAGTCAGAAGGAGCAAGACAAGTACCAGCTGATTTCACTCATATGTGGAATTAAAAAAAAAAAGAACCGACTAAACTAAAACAAACTCTAGAAATATGACCGCAGGGTTGAGGCTATTAGAAGGGGAGGAGAGTGAGGGTGGCAACAAAGAGGGGAGGGGCCAATTGGTCTAGGGTAAAGGACTAGGGGTGCTTGATGGTGTGGTTACATACGTCTAAGGAGGGGTGAACCTTTCCCCTAAATCATGTACAGTGTTGTAAACCAAGGTTACCTTAATGAAGAAAAAACCCCAAATACAAGGAGAAAAACATGCCTCTCCCAGTAACAGTGTAAGCACTTGAAAAATGCAGTCATGGTCTAGTCTATTACATTAGTAGCTGCCAAAATAAACCACTTCTCATGGTATTCGTGCCCTTATACACCCTTCCATTTAAATCTCCATTGGTCCTGGCAGAGGTGACCTTCAGCCAGTTTCAGGGTTAAGCCTTAAGGAAGTCTGATAGCCTCTGCTTTTGTGCTATTAGGGCCCTCCAGTTACCTGCTGGAGAGACCCGAGGAAGAGGTCTAGGCCCTAAGACTACCTGGAAAGGGAAAGAGCCCCAGTCACCCCAGTGTCCCAGCAGAGTCAAGCCCTGAAGTCAAGTTTGAAGGTGGAGGCCATAAGAAGGACTAGCAGGGGACTTGGCCAGCTGCTCCAGGTTGCAGAATCAAGAAATAAAAGGTTTGGGCGAGGTTTGTTAGCATCCAGCACCATCCCCCCACCCCCCCACACACATAGTGCAGGCCTAATGATTAGAAAGCACATCTTCTGTTCAAATACAAGGAACATTTTCAGTAATTGACCACACCACAATAGCTCATAAAGCAAGTTTTGACACATTTTAAGGATTCCATCATGCAGACCCCATTTTCTGAGCACGCTGCAATTACATTTGTTATCTTTAACACAAATTAAAAATCCAAAGTTAAGGAGATTAAAAACACACCTTTTAAATAAACTCAGCTCAGCTTGTTAAACTTGTTTGTTACTGCAACATAGTAAAAAAGGCTCTGGGGTTGTTTATTACTGCTGCATAATCCGGCTTCTCCTTATAGATACCATTTCTATGTGGCGATGCAGTCTAAAAGTTGGAAGTGTGGATTCTATTTTGAATCCAGGTCCTATCCTCTACCAGTTGTGTGACCTCAAGCAAACTATTATTATTTTTTTTTTTTTTAAGATTTGAGATTTATTTATTTATTTATTTATGCATACAAGAGCTGGGGAACAGGCCAGAGTAGGAGATGAGAGGATTCACCAGAGAAGAACAGGGAGCAGAACAGGCAGATCAACTGAAACACACTGCTGAGGGGAGCAGCGGACAAGACAGGAGAGGTCTACTGCACCATGTAGGTTCCCTCCCTGGCCAGGGATTGAACTCGTGCTGCTGTGCCACGGATGCTTCACTGTGCGGCGTTCAACATGCTGCACCACCAGCCTTGTGCCTCAAATTTCCTTGTCTGTAGAGTGGGAATAATAATGACACTACAGGGCCTCCCTGGTGGTGCAGTGGGTTAAGCAATGCACTATGAAGCAAACTATAGCCTCTGCAGCACTGGTTCGATCCCTGCCTCCGACTGGGGAGGGGACCCACATGGTGTAGCAGACCTATCCTGCCTCACCCATTGCTCCCCTCAGCAGTGTGTTTCAGTCAGTCTGCCTGTTCTGCTCCCCACTCTGTCTGGTGAATCCTCTCACCACCCTGGACTCTGACCTGTACCCCAGCTCTTGTATGTATAAATAAATAAATCTTAAAAAAAAAAATGACACTACAATAGTCCAACCTCGTTCTGTTCACAGGAGGTTGTGCTATTGAAGATTACATGAAATACCATATATAAAGTCCTAAACAGAATGATTTTTAGGTACAAAGTTCTCAAAAATGTCAATTCTTATTACTAATATTATCACTTTCACATTACACACACTCAGCCATGCAGACCCAAGGAAGTGGCAAAACCAGAATGTCAATCCCGGTCTCCTGGTCTCACTCAGTGCCCTATGTTCCCTTTACAGCACCACGTTTCTCCTCAGAGCAGCCCCTTCACATGACAAAGAACAGGGTCCCCATCCCTTCCTCTTCCTGCTTCCTCCCAAGCCCGTCCACTCTGAAGAGTTTGGTGACCCTGGTTCACATTCCGGGAAAAAATTGCTCTTGCCTCAGGGTCTCGGCCTCTGCTGCTCCCTCAGCATAGAGAACTGCCTCAATTCTCTGCCAGGTTTCACCCTTCAGAGTGAAACCCAATGACACTTTCTCAGGCAGCCTTTCCAGACCCCAGGTTTTCCTACCACTACCCACCAACGTGGGCCCAGTTCCTATGATTTTTTTCTCCTAGTGTCCCATGCTTTTCATTCCTAGCATTTATCACATTTAAAATTATTTGTTTAATTGTATGTTAAATATCTGTCTCCCAAACTATGTCCATGAGGTAGGGTCTATATGCAAGGCTGGAGCCCCTGAGCCTGCTCACAGTGAACACATGATCACTGTTTATAGGGCATGTGGGTGGAAGAGAAGGAAGGATGGAAGGAAGGGAGGAAGGGAGGAAGGGAGGGAGAGAGGGAAGGAGGGAGGGAGGGAGGAAAAAAGGAAAGACTGGAGGGAGGGAGGAAAGGAGGCAGGGAAGGAAGGAAGGAAGGGAAGGATGGAGGGAAGGGAGGAAGGGAAGGTGGAAGCACTTGTGAGTAGGTGGGTGGACGGGTGGATGGGTGCCTGAGTGGGTGGCTGGGTTATCGAATGGATGAAGGATGGGCAGAAGAGAGGCTGGGCAGATAAACAGGTAGAAGGCTGGCACAGTGCCTCAGGACCCTGAGAGCTTTAGGATGGCCTTGTTTTCTCCTGGAAGTGAACAAGAGGATTCTCCAGCGTGCAGTCAGTCATGATTTAGAAGAAAGAGCAAGTTATTTTGCTGGCTAATTTTCTCAGCCAAAGTCAGCATGTTTTTAAGGAAGAGTTCCCCATGGGAGTCATGATGTGTGCTGAAGCACTTCCCAGTTTGAACCTAGGTTCTACTTACTTGTTCCTGAAGCCCCAAAGAAGAACTATGGGAACTAACACTCAGCAATTTTGAGAACGAAGTCAGCAGAAGGGACAGATGGACAACTTTCTATCTCAGGCGCTGACCAAGGCTCTGACAACACAGATGTGTGTTATCATTTCCTCTTGGTACCAACACACGAACCTTTTATAATATTACCTATGAGGACTAGCCTCGGCTGTGGGGTACTTTAGGGGACCTGCAAGAAACAGTGAGCGAGCTCATCAGGGCCACACAAATGCGAGGCGAAGCAGAGACCTACAGCCTTAAGACTTGGTTTAGCTTCATAAAATTCTCCTGAGCCCAAGATTGACTTCTGCTTCCACCTTCCATCAAGGTGGTTGGGAGGTGTCTTTTGTGTCATTCTGAACCAGGATCCAGGCTGAGCTGGCAGCCACCACCCTGAACATCACAGGGCTGGGGGTGGGAGAGGGAGCTCTGGAGGGTTTTCCCTGGCAGCAAGGCAGGGCCTGGAGGTGACAAGGCAGTTCTGCACATGGCTTGGTGGTCAGAACGTAGATGGTTCATTTTATGTGTCACTTTAGCAAGGGCAGCATGCCTGGCTTTTCATCCAACACGAACCAGATGTTGCTGTGAAAGTGTTTTGTCAACAGATCAGTTGACATTAATTAAAGATTACCCTCCATGGTGCAGTGGGCTCATCCACTCAGCTGAAAGGGCTAAGAACAAAAACAGTTTTCCCGGAGAAGAAATTCTGCCCCTAGACTATGTCATCAGCACCTGCCTGCTGACCCGCCTTCCCGATTTTAGATTTGTCAAGCCTACAATCCCATGAGCTAATTTTAATTTTTTCTTTTATTTATTTATTTTTATTAACATTAAAAAAATTTATATATATTTGACATCAATTGTAGTCCCCATGTATTCCTCATCACATCACCAGTGCACCATCACCTCAGTCCCCCATGCTCCCGTCTGCCCTCAACCCTTCCCCTCTTCCCTCCCCACCAAGTGTCCCCAATTTGTCCTTGTCT
>JAGFMF010011401.1:1134252-1150852 GCA_019455555.1 Galemys pyrenaicus
TCCCTTATATTCCTCCTAGGGGAGGAACCATCTGGTATTTTTCTTTTGCCTTCTGACTTACTGCGCTGAGCATAATCCCTTCCAGTTCCATCCATGTTCTTATGAATGCGGCTAGTTTTTCTTTTTTGATTGCTGAATAGTATTCCATCGTGTATATATACCATAGCTTCCCTATCCACTCATCTGTTTTTGGGCATTTAGGTTGTTTCCAGGTCTTACCTATTGTAGAGAGTGCTGTATAAACATAGGGGTGCAGGTATTCTTTTGAATCATTGTATTTGTGTCTTTTGGGTATATTCCTAGGAGTGGGCTTGCAGGATCATATGGAAGTTCCATTCTTCATGAGCTAGTTTTTAAAGGAAGAATCTTAACATTCTTGATTATATCTGATAGATATAATATTACATCATAATTGAATATGTTATATATATATACATATATATATATACATATATATATATATATATATATACGTGTAGGTTTTTATGTCTCTGGAGAATCCCCGAACTCACACTGACTTGTGTTCTAGGGGACCTGGAGGTACAATCTTACTATAAACTGTAGAACTTGGAGACACCCACAATGTTTGACTGACATTAACAGTGATGGTGGAGCTATCACAAAGCCGAGAAAAAACTTGTGGAAAGCACCCAGGGAACAGAGTCAATTCTGACTCCACCAGACTGCCACTCACAAGTCATGCCGACTCTTGGGCAAGTTACTTACATCTCTGTGCCTCAATTTTCACTTCTGTAAAATGGAGACTCAATAATGGAGCCAGGATGCTTGTGAAGATTGACGGTTAATATGTCTAGGGAAGTGAGCACATTGCTGGCACCCAGGCAGAGCTCTGCAAACACTTGTTATCCTACTGTGGGTCCATCTAACTCCTTGCCCTTGGCCCTCTCATTCCACTGCAGCTCTCTGGAAATTCTACCTAATTTCCTGCAGGTTTTTCTGCCCTAGAGGGGCATTCATTCCCCTGCCTCTACCCCCACCTCCAAAGGACAAGAGTACTGTGGGTGGTGGTCCTCTCCTGGCTTGCTGAGGCCCCGCTTCTCTGGGTCTTCGAAGGCCGAAGCCCATCAAGTATGCAGGCACAGTGGGCAGCAGGCTCAGAGCCTCATCCTGGGGAAGAAGGAGGTGGGAGCCTGGTTTCAGAGACACCCACAAGGTGTCATGGGGACCAGGATGCACAGAAACCCTGGCGCCTGAGGAGCGGGTTCTGTTTGCCCGCAGTGGCCTTGGGAGTGATACATAATTTGGGGGCCAGTGCAAAATGAAGATGCAGGACCCCTTGTTCAAAAGGTGTTAAGAATTGCAAGAAGCTGACAGCAGGACGCTGAACCCACGCAGGGTGCTCATGGGCTCGGCCCTGAGCTGCCCGAGCACAGACACTCAGTGGGTCACCTCGGGCCAAGACCTTCCTGGGGAGTACGCCTGGGGACACGGGGACTCCTGGCCAGACAGCCCCTCTCCAGCCACGATTGTTTGGGTCCAACTCATTCCAGCTCCTGCGAGAAAGAGGGCATTTCTGAATGCTCTGGCCTCAGCTGGGAAGTACAGGAAATGGTTCATTTTTTCCCACCAGTGATTCAGCTTGGCCCCCCAGCCTCTGCTTCCTGTCCCTTTGCTAGGGCTGGGTGGATTTCATAATTTCCTGGGCACTTTGGGGCAATAAGAAGGCATGTTTGGTTGAATCTCAAACTTGACCTTGAATACAACTTCACACTCATCTATGACAGGCCTTGCCCTGAGGACCCTGAGAAGGGAGGGAGGAGGGGTATCAGCTGCTTCTCCTTTCCTCTGTGCCAGGCCCTGGGAGGTAGGGCGGGGTAGGGGAGAGGAGGGAAAAACAAATGCCTCTCACTTAACTCCCGCTCTCTCCACAATGGTCTGCTTCAGGACTCCTCACTTCTCCAGACTCCTGCTTGCATGGCTGGGGGAGTGGGGAGAAGGTGGGGGTAGCATTTGGGCCACCTCTTCAGGCATGAGAAGAAATCTTACCCTTTTTGCTATTGGGTGGGAGCACCTGGTATGGCTCTACCTCCAGTTTGGGGTCCCAGAAGCTCATTCTGGGGCAACAGGAAACAACCACCTCATAATATAAGATCCAGTCAGATACTCAGAGCCTCACGGGAAGCCAGATAGCAAACAGGTGCTTGTCTGACTTCCTGTCATGATAATGATGCAATAACAATTGCAGCTAATATTTACCTAACATTTTCTCCTGTGCCAGGAGATGGCAACAAAGCATTACGTTTTCCCAAGTAGGAGGGCTAGTTGGCCTTCTCTACCCAACCGTTTTCACTGACCAGGAGACTGAGGTAGAGAAACGTTAAGAACTCGGCCCAAGGTCACAAAATTAGGAAGTGGCAGAGTCTGGGCTGGAGACTGAGTTCCACGTTCAGAGCCCCTGGTCACTCTGCTCTCTGACCTTTCAGGATTCCTGCAAGGTACATGAAAATCTGGCAGAAGTGGGGGACCCGGTTCAGCCTGTAGAGAATCAGGGAAGCTTCCGAGAGGAGGCGCCCCTTAACTTTGTAAAGGGCAAATAGGATTTGTCAGGGGGATGAAGTAGACGGTGGCAAGAGCTTTGTGCAAAGGCTCGAGGCCAGGACAGCAGCACAGGTCAGGACTTGCGGGTAGCTGCCTGGGGTTAGCACCAGGCCTGTGTCCAGATGCAAGCTGGGAGATCAGGCTGATAGGAGTTTCTCTGAAGGCCCTGAGAAAGACCTTGGCCTCAGCTCCTGAACTTTGTGAGGTCTCACAGCACTAACACAAGATGCAATTGTCTCATTACTTACATGTGTATTCTCTGCCTTCCCCAGAGTGCTGTGACATTGTGGCTCATGGGTGGGATACCCTGCAAGTCAGCGTGTAACTATTTTTTTGTTCCTGTCCCTGAAGTCTGGCATGCAGTGCGCACTCAACAATGTTTGAACGAAGGAATGAATGAACAAACTCCTTATGAGGTCACTCACTGCCATTGTCTCAAAATCCTCAGGCCAGATGTAGTGCTCCTGTGCCATGTGGTGATCTGCCTTGGCCCAGAGCTGGGTGGGTCTGGATGGTGGGTGTCTGCCTCCTCCTGGACAACGTGACTGGAAATTCCCACCTGCAACCACCAGGTGTCACTCAGGCCACGTAAGGAAGCCAACAAGGACCCTTGTTGAATGAGAGTGGGGGTGCAGCCTGCAGGGGAATCTCATCTGTGAGCCACAAATGAATTCTCCAGGCTGCCATTTGTTTTCATTAGCAGCTGGATCTCCTCCCCCAGAACCAGACAGGTGTGACCAGTATCGTGGGCCCTTGTCCCCAGGAAGGCAACAAAGCAGGACGGCACTGGAAGGGGGATCTGGAGGCCTGTGACTTCCAGCCAGCAGCTGTGCCTTTGCCCACTGATCTTGGACCTGACCATTCAGTTGGTTCTGCAAAGTCATCCATCCATTTATTATAGTTGCCAAACACATCCCTACCCAGATGCTCCGCAGACAGCCTCCTGCCACAGCTCCAGGAGGTTCTCCTTGTTTCCGGGTCTTAGCTGGGATGGGTGCTTCCAGCCCCAGGGGTCTGATACTCCTGTGTTCAGCCACACAGCTGAGTTCTGGAAGCTTCATAACCAGCACAGGAATAAAGTGGCCAGGGACCTAGGCAGCAGGGATGCATTTCTCGCTCACGGACTCAAAACCAAGACTGTGCTTTTCTGTAACTCAACCTAATTGCTGTTTGCAGCTCCTGTTCTGACTGATGGCAGAAAATGTCACAGTGACCAGTTCTAGATTAGTCCAGTGACTTAAGCCCAGCACGTCCCTTCTTTTGCCTGAAGTGGCAGTTATGCCCCAGGGGCTATATTCCTTATGGCTTTGGGAGGCGTCTGACCACTGGTTGCCCCAGACATTGGCAGCCCCCAAAATGGACAGCATTAGGTCTCACCGCCCACTTTAGTTGACCCGAGGTGCCCAGTCCTCCATGAGTTTCCTCTGTGACTTCCTGCTCCGTGTGCCCTCGACTTACCCGGCTCCCTGGGTTCTGTCTGCCTCCTGGTGTCCAGCTTGGCTTCTTAGTTGTAGGTAGCTGGAGGTGGCAGGGCTCACCTCAGAGGGCCATGAGCATCCACCTTCCTCTTTCCTCCCCCAGCTGATAGGAGCAGGAGAGGATGGGGAGTGGGGAGAATCCACCCTCTGGGTCTTGTTTTCTTCCCAGATTTTCTGGAAGCACATTTTAAGACTTTTTTGGAGAGGCAAGGGTCAAGATTTTGCCTTCTAAGTTTGGCACCATGAGGAGTTGGTTGCCCACCCAAAATGGAGGACTGGGGGGTGGTAGTGAAGGAGGACTGTGCACACACAAGAGCGTGTGTGTGTATGTGTTTGTGTGTGTGTGTGTGTGAGATGTGGCTAACACTCCTAGTATTGCCATCTGGTCTCTCTGAGATGCTCTTGCTCCACACAGCAGGGCGTGGCTTCACTTCTACAAGCTGGACTTGGGGAGCACCCCAGAGCAGAGGGCCTAGGCAGGTGTATGCTGGGCAGGTGAGCATTGGCAGTGGCATGCTGGGCTCCTGTCCCTGCTGTTAGCACAGAGCTGCTGCCCGGAGTATAGAGTATAAATCACAGACAGAGCCAAATAGGTAACTAGTAGATTTGCCAGTAACTTCATTAAAAAAGTAAAAAGAATCAGATGGAAAAAAACTGAAGAATGTATTTAACCTGTTATGTTTAATATATCGTTTCGGTGTGTAGTCAATATAGAAATGATTAAAGACACAGTTGAAGCTCTTCCTTCTGCAGTCTCAGGAGCCGGTGTGCTTTTTATACATACAATGCAGCTCCACTTGGATGCTAAATTTTAATGAGAAGTACTCATCCTGAATCTAGATTTCATAAAAGCTAGTTAGAAAAGTAGATTTGCATATCCATGTTGTACCAAATGTACTTAAAAGTTTCCCAATATTTGAATCTAGTACCAGTTTTTAAATTAAGATGAAATGAAACATTTAGTCTTTAGTCTCATAAGCCACACGTCACAGGACCACTGGCAGTGTGTGACCACTGATTGCCCTATTGGATAGGGCAGGTCTAGGATGTTTTCTCCTTCTCCTTTCTCAACAGATGCTTTCCTCTTCTTTTACCTGGCTAGCCCCTCCTGGCCCATCAGAACACCTTTTCCTAGCTTCCCAAGTTGCTCCCAGGCTGGCGCCTCCCTGGCCTAGGACTCTGAGCACACTAGTGACTGGTCACTGGACCGGATTTATTTTGCAAATAAATGACTGAGACTTTGAAGTGCATAAGGACTCACTTGGGAGGCAGACCTTCGTCTCAAAATGAGGTTGCAGCAAAACACATACTGACAAAGGACTTGTATCCAGAATATATAAAGAGCTCTTAAAACTCACTAACAAGAAAACAAACAACCTGATAAAAGATGCCTCTTCCACAAAAACAATACTTGGCACACCAGCTGATGAAAGATAATCAACATCATTAGTCATTAGTGAAATGTGAAATAAAGCCACAGTGAGAGACAAGCCTGTTAAAGTGGCTAAAACTAAACACCATGGAAAATACCAGGCACCCGCAAGAACGCACAGCAAGTTATTGGTGGGAATGTACAACTGCTTTGAAAAGCAGTTTGGCAGTTTCTCATAAAGTTAGCCCAGCAATCCCATTCCTAGAAGAAATGGAAGCCTACATTACCACAAAAATCTGTACGATATGATCATAGGCTTAGTTCATAATAGTTTAAAGGTGGTGACCACCCAAATGGCCCTCCACTGGGAAATGGCTAGACGTTCCCAGAGTGGAACACCACTCAGCCAGAAAAAAAACATAGGGAGGAAAACTGGTGTGTCAGTGTGGACAGAGCCAGGCTCAAAGGTGACATGCTCTATCAGTCCCTTTATACAGATTCTGGAAAAGACTTAAAGTTTAAAAAACGAGAACAGATCAGTGGTTGCAGAAGCTGGAGTCAGGAGGTGGGGTGTATTCTATAGGGAAGAATGAGGGAAACTTTGCTAGCGATGGAATGTTCTGTATTCTGACTGTAGCAGAATGCAGAACTGCATCTATTTATACATGCAGCTATACACCCCAAAGAGTGGATTTTACTGTATTAAAATTATACTGCAACTAAAAAAAAAAAAGCAAGCAACCAAGGTGTCCTTGAGAAGGTGAATGGATAAATAAACTGGTCCATCTAGACAATGGCCAATCTGAAAAGGCTATGTACTGTGTGAGTCACACTCTGTGGCATTCTGGAGAAGGCAAAACTATCATCGATTGGTTAAAAGATCAATGATTTCCAGGGCAACAGATGAATCAAGCACAGAGGATTTGTAGGGTTGTGAAAATATTCTGTTGTATTATAATGCTGGATGTAATTTTTTGTTTGTTTATTCAAATTCATAGTATGTACAACACCACGAGGAAACCCATGGACTTTGGGTGATTAAGATGGGTCAGTGAAATAGTTTAGGGGACCATTATGGTGAGTGATGTTGATCAGGAGGAAGAGTGTGCATGTGTAGGGGTGGGGAAGCACGGAAAATCTTGTACCTTTTTTTCCAATTTGATTGTAAACCTAAAACTGCTCTATAAAGTGTTAAAAGAAAAAAAAAAAAAAAGGAAAACACGCCCCCAAACAATAGCAAAGAAGCTGTGTGCCTATTGAGAACCTCTCACAAATCTGGGACACTCACCATGTGTTAAGTGCTTTACCCACATCTATTGGAACTTTACAACAGCTTTGCAAGGTGAATATTACGGAGGATGAGATTGAGGTCCAGAATGTTTCGAGCTTGCCAGAAACTGTACATCCTCTAGTAGTGGACTCAGCGCTTGAACCCAGGTCCCGAAGCCCCCGAGGGTCTGTCTGCTGCCCCCAGGGGTCTTCAAGAAGCAGGTCCTTCCTGAGCACACACAGCCCTGTGGGACTTGATGCCAGACGCTGGGAAGTGGGAGGTCGCTGGTGAATCAGATGCACCCGGTAGAACTTTTGGTCTTTGGAGGGGGCCACTTATGGTCTTTGGATGGGGCTGTGGGTCTTTGGAGGGAACTCACGATGGGTTTAACCACTTGTTACCCATGGCCGTTTGGGCTGCTTGGGAAGCAAACGCCAAGACAGTGGTAGAGGCGTAAGAGCGTTATTAAGGGCACTGCCTGTGCAAGTGAAGGGGAAAGGGCATGGGGTGACGGACACCTTTAGACCCAGATGCATATGCTGAGAAAGAAGAAAGGAGGCTTGGGCAGGACAGCAGCAGGCTGCAGGCAGCTCCGCAAGGTCTTGGCAGGCCAGTGGGGAGTTGAGAAGTCGGGGGTGGGTGGGGCAGGAACAACCCCAACACACCAGGGCTGCCTCCAGGGCGAAAGCTCCCTCTGGAATTGCTGATAGAGGATCCTGGGGTGAGCACCAGGGTCCTGCCCATGGGTCTGGGTCAGGGAGGCTTCTCCGGGAGGTGACTGACAGCTGACTAGGACAAGGAGTGTGGGGACGCAGGCACAAGGACTTCTGTGAGGCACTGAACCAAAGACAGCCTTGAGGGGACGAAGCAAGGGTGTTGCTCATGGCTCTAAGCAAGGCTGTGCAGGTAGCAAGGTCGCTCTTGCTGGCCTGGGGCACTCCCTGTGTACCCACTCACCTGAGTGCAAGGGCCAGTTAACTGAGACCTGACCTCTCGTGTGAGCTGGCCCAGGTCCTGGCCCAGCCAGCCTGGGCAATACCACCGCGGCTTTCATGTGCTCCTGCCTGGTCCGAAGTCCTAGGGGGAGGTCTAGGAAGCTGCTCTTCAGTGAGGAGTTTGGAGAACATCCAGGTGGGACAGGTGGTAGCACTAGAGCCCAGAATTACTCAAAATACCTTCCTTGGCCCAGAAGAATCATCATCATCAGAGGACTATGAGAAACACAGACTCTGAGGCTCCACCCAGCCCCACCCAGCCAGTGGCTCATGATTCCAATGTCCGCTCTCGTCTGAGAAACCTGCTGGTCTAGGGCCTCTCTGCGTTACACGTGTGTGAGGACTTAGCCCATGGGCTGGCTAGAGGGCTGGAAACACATCAGACCTTTAGGTTGTGAAGAATGCAGCCAACCCAACTTATGACTTGTCAAAGAACACCTGGGTGGTTGTCATGAAGTAGAGCTCAGCAGCTCATTCTTCTGGAAAAGAAATCCATCCATCTGTTTGTGATCGGAGGAGGATGTTTACGTGATGCCAGATGTACTTTGGATGCCATGGAGACGGCATGATTTGGTCAAGACTGTCCTGCTCTGTGCACAACACTTCTTCCTCCACCTCCACCTCCACTTCCACCTCTACCACCACCTCCACCTCTACATTCACTTCCACCCCTGCCTCAATGCTCACCTCCAGCTCCCTCATTTCCACTGCTCTACCTACCACCTCCACCTCCACCTCTCCCGCTCCCATCTCCACCACCTGCACTACTTGCCTCACCTTGCCTGCCCCTCCCTGTCCTCGTGAGGATGGAGGGAGCTGCTTTCCTCAGGGATGGAGAAGATCACACAGCAGAGGTTGCCCAAGCTGCCCTGCTGTGGGGGGGGGGCCCTGTCTCTCTCAGGTAGGTGAGAAAGGTGGGTGCTGAGGTTGGAAGGCAGGTGGGGGCAGCTTCAGGCTGCCATGGAAGTGAGACAAGAAATCCCTATGACCGCCTGAGGTCAAGGCCAAGTCAACCAGGGGGTCATGACCTGGGAGGCCTGGGGGCAGAGCAGCAGACAATGCAGCAGCAGCAGAGATGGCAGCGGGCAGCTGTTGGAGGAAAGCAAGCACCCTGGATGAAATGACTCCTGGCTCCCCTCATCTTTTAGGGACTCAGAGAGCCACAGAAAAGAGGGCTGTTGTGTCTTATCACTTGGCTGTGAGAGCTTTTGAAGTAGGGTCTCTCAGATGAGTTGTTCACAGTCTTTCAGGACACACGCTTGAGCTGTGCTAGCATGTTCCCGTTCTCGTGGTGGTGCCATGGCTGTTCACTTACAGAAGAGGAAGGAGAGGCTCAGTGCAGGGGGAGACTCACTCATGGTGCCACCCTGTGCATGGCGAGGCAGGGGCGAGGGTCAGGACTCTTAGGCTCTGAATCAGTGTGCCCCTTGATGATAGTCGGGCAGCGTAGTCTTTGGCTTCACCCAAATTTGACAATGAGGGGTCTCCCTGGTAGCGCAGTGGGTTAAGCAACGCACTATGAAGCACTATGAAGCAAACCGCAGCCACTGCAGCACGAGTTCGATCCCTGCCCCCAGCCAGGGAGGGGACCCACATGGCGCAGCAGACCTCTCCTGCCTCGCCCGCTGCTGCCCTCGGCAGTGTGTTTCAGTCAGTCTACCTGTTCTGCTCCCCGCTCTGTCTCTGGTGGATCCTCTCACCTCCCTGGACTCTGATCTGTACCCCAGCTCTTGTATGCATAAATAAATAAAATATTTGGGAAAAAAAATTTGACAATGAGCAAAACTTTGGGTACAGGTACAACTGTGCACTGTTTAACTGTTTCGGGCATTGATGCACTGAAGACCCGATGGTCTTTCTGTAGCTGTGGGTGTGGTTGGCTGTACTACCTACACTCTATGACTCCTGTGGAATCACTTTATGATGCATTTCTTGGAGCACCTTCCTATCCCTCACTGACCTGTGACTATAATTGATTTGGGGGTAACCCTGGAGCACCTGGGAACTGAGATGAGGAGGGGAAGAAAGCCCAGAAGGACTGTGTTGGGGAGGGTGCTTTTCCTTTTGCCACTGTCCACAAATAACCACAAACCAAGTGACTTAAAATAATAGGAAGGTATTACTTCACAGTCCCGGAGGCCAGAAATCTGAAATCAAGGCTTTGGCCAGGCCACACTCCTCCGGAGGCAAGGAGCCGGGGGGTGGGCGCCCCTTCCCATTGAAGGGTACATGGGAGCTTCTTGGACCAGGGGAGGTGCCACAGCTCCCGGCACTGCCCCAGGGCAGCACACTGCTGGCTGGACATCAGCCACAGGGGAGCATTTACACCAGAAACACGGGCAGATGTTACAAAGGGCTCGTCCCCTTTTCCTTTCCATCTCCCAGAGAATCAAACTTCTCCCTCTGCTCACTGGTTGAGGATCAGCCTGGCCCTCGGGCCTGCCCTGCCAGTCAGCTGGGGTGCTCCCTGGCCCAGGCCACTCCCAGGGAAGTGTGGGCTGTGCCTCCAGGTGACCTCTGGGCTGGGCTGAACATGAAGAACTGCTGGGGGGCAGTGGGGGAGGGGCTGGGGGCAGCTTGGTGCAACTTCTGACTTCCCAGGGGATTGGCCAGCCCTGAGGCCTGGTTTGCCCAGGGGAGTGAGCACGACTGTCACTTGGCAGAGTCTAAGTCACGCTGACAGGTGTGGCCAAAGGGCAAAGGGTGTTATTATAAAAGAGAGACTGTGATTTACGGCAGCGGCGGCTGGGCTGGCTGGTCGGCTTGCGGACAGCCGGAAGATGGAAGAGAGCTGGCAGGATGCTAACAGGATGAGGGATCCCCATTTCATTGAGACGGTGTGCGGGAGTCCACGCTGGCTAAGATTAAATAGTCCATCCCCTGAATGCAGAAAGGCGGAAATAAATCAGGCTTTACTGCAAGCAGGGTGGCAGGGAGTTAATTAGGAATGGGAAAAAAAAATACATCTCAACTCACAAAGAAGCCAAGTGATGAAGCAGAAGCATCTCGGCCCCCTGGGGTTGTTGCTCTTGGGGAGAGGCAGTGGCCTTCTCCTCCCAACGAGGGACCTGCAGGACCTGGAGGATGCCACCTGGGAAGTGCCAGGACCCCGGGCCAGAGGGGAGCTTCTGGCCGCCCCACGGAGCTGGGCCTGCCCTGCCAGCGAGGCGAGCCAGGTTCTGTGCACAGAGGTCTTGGTGAAGGGGCAGGTGCTGCGGGTCATTCTGCAGGAGTCTGAGGGTGCTCATGGGGCGGAGTGTCCCTGAATCTGTCACATGATCCTTGTTGCTCCCCATGGCCCTCCCCAAGTCTGGGCCACTCCCCACCTTCCACACCCTCTGCTCCAGGCTGTTTTTGCCTCTGGGCCTTTGCTCCTGGGCCTTCCCCACTCCTAGTGTCTGCCCACAACTCAAAGTCTTGCTTGTTTCCAATGTGTCATTTCAGTTTAGCAATCATTTACTGAACCCCTATTCTGAGCTGCGCCCATTGCAACAGGACCCAGATTCCAAGAGCCCCTCTGTGGTGGGGGCAGGGAGTGGGGGTGGGGTCCAAAAAGGCTTCCCACTTAGCTTGCTTTTTTGAGTCCTGTCCTCCAGGGACTCACAGGCTCAGAAGAGAAACAGAACCAGATGCGTGGAGAGTCAGTCTGGGCAGCAGTCCTGCTGCAGAGCTGTCTCAATGGGGTGTTGAGGGGAGGGTCCTGGAGGCTGGGGCTAAGTCAAGGCTGCCATAACCTCCCAGGTGACACAGGAAGGGACCTCTCCTCTATCCCTGGATCCCACTGCCCTCGGGCCAGACTGCCCATCAGTCTGGTTTCCAACAGCCTGGTCTCTACTTCCTGCACCAAGTTTATCACCATACCTCCTACACACTTGTGAGTGCACACACGAGCATGCATAACATGCACACAACATACACACATGTACCTGTGTGCACACAGCTGCACACATATATACACAGCAACCAATATGTGTAGTGCCCTGTCACACCTGCACACATGCAAAGACACTTGCACACCCAATGCGCTGATGTATGCACACTCACAAACACACACTCACAGATGCATTGTGCATGCACACACATGGCACACTCAGTTACATCTGTGCATGCAGGTGCACACTCACACTGCAGTCACATGAGCACTTTGCTGTCCCCCTTCCCTTCCTTTGCCTGTGCTGCCCCTCCTCTGTCTGGCTGTTTCCCACTCCTTTAACCCTCAGCTGGGGTGAGGTTGCTCATGCATTGGCGCAGCCCCCTTTCCTTTTCATCCACAGCTGGTTAACACTTCCTACTTCTCAGGCTGGGCTGTGCCAGAAGCTGTGGCTGGCGGACTACAGCACTTACCAGACAGACCACTACACTGATGAGTGAGACCCTCCTGCTCCCATCCCCTTCACAGCAGACCAGCACATGCTGGGGGTGTGTGGGGCACCAAGAGCCAAAGCTGCCTGGTCTCTGCCCAAAGGGCCACTGGCAGAAAGACATGTGGACCCACCGTTGATCAAGTGTGACCATGAAATGAAATCTGTCATTCTAAGTGGCAAGATTCCAGTATGTTTGTTACCCGGCATAACTGTAGCCTTAGCTGGCTATCACAGACATTGATCCAGGTGCTTTTCTCCTAGAGGTTCCCCGATCACCATCCTTCCCTGCCACACACACACAAAGGAAGGCTAGCTGGCCTTCCTTACCTCCGAACCCCTGAACGGCCTCCAGTTCACCCTCAGCATAATTAGCACAGGCTGTCACATGTCGGCACCCCCATCCCACTACACAGTCTAAGCCAGAAACTCATAAGGACAAACCGGAGGGGAAATGACTTGGGATGGAAGAGGCTTGAGATGCGGCCTAAGACTGTACCTTGGACAAGTCCTAGCTTCTCTGCTTCACCTGAGATTCTTCCCTGCCTTGTGCTTCCAACTCTGGCTAGTCCCTGAGACCCACAGCTCTGCACTCCCAAGTCAGCATTCTGTTCCCCAAGGCCAGCCAGGGAGGCAGAGGTCAGGGAAATGAACAAGGTGTCGCAGTCCTGTGGATAGTAACCAAGGTCCCAGAAGCATGGCTTGAGGAGCTTTGACTGCTGAGCCCCCTCACAGGGATCAGCAGGGGGTGGTCCCAGAGGGGGTGTGGAAATGTCCAGATGCAGCCAGATGCTCTATGTGGGAGAATACCAGTGTTGAGAAAAGCTTTATGGTTTTTTGTCATTGCAGAAGAATTTTGTGCTCATTGCAACATCCGGATCTGTGCAAGGTGGGAGTTGAACACTCTCCCCCTTCCCCCAATTCCAAAGCCCAGAGGAAAGGCCTGTTGATGTGTTCACACACTCCAGATCCTCTGTGCACACCCAAGCTTGCAGAATTACTGATGTGCGTTTCGTGCAAGTCTCTACATTGTTTTTGTTCGCTTCTGTGTGCCAGTAAGTCTTAGACTCTTTGCCTGAGAGGATGCATGGAGCTGTCCCACTTTTTGTCCTAAGCCAGGAATTCTCTGGGTCCTATTATTTATGTGCTCCATGGACTATTGAGTTTGTTCTTTTGCTTCGGTTTTGGGCTAAGAAGCAACGCTGCAGTGTGCAATGGGGTAAGCATTTTAGTGGTGCAGACAGCAGGTTAGAGTTCACTTCTGGGTCATGGCTAAACACGAGCCCTGCTGCTAGCCTGGCTGCTGAGGCTGACATCTCCTGGGCAGGTTGTGCACACTTGCGGGGCCTCGGTTTGCAGATCTGTCGTCCCTCCTTTATAGACGGATGGACAGGTGTGCAGGAGGGTATTAGCACCAGTGTGGCTGGAGCACTCTGATAGGGGGTCTCTGCTTGGGTGGCTCCTGGCTTGCACCCAAGATCCTGAGCCTCCACCAGGGCCCGGATGGCTGGAGAACAATGCCCAGCTCTGGAGAACAACAGGCCCTTCCCTGGCTGTCAGGGCGTGAGGATTAGATGCAGAATAATGCAGTCCCCCATCAAACCTGCAGCTGTAACTCAGGCCCCAGACGCTGCCAGCACCATAAATTTGGGCGGAAAGTGCAGCTCTAGCAGTTTGCGAACAAGAGCGGGGGAGGCCGAGTGAATTACAGCTGGGAGGAAGCAGAGGCCCCCTGCCCGGCTTTGTTAGTTGGAGCCAGGGATTGATTGCTCACTGGCTTAATGAAATTGAATTTTAATTTATATCCCAGCCCACAATGGGGGGCGGGGCCGTGCCTGGCCCAAGGTAGGCCCAGCCCTAGGAAGGGGCGCTTTGGTGGGGTCTGGGTGCTGTGACCACATCTTATAGGAGGGAATGATGCCACCCTAAGGTTTCAAGGTCCTGCCAACCCCGGGATTTGGGGCAAGTTGAATGACCTTTCTGAGCCTGCCCCTGTCTAGGCGTCCTACCTGCTCAGGTGTAAACCTCCAGTAGGCGCCATGAAGGCAGGGTCCCTGTCCCTCGCCTTGTAGGAACTGGGAGCCCCCCAAGGTGCTAAGACCAGGTGTGCTGGCAATGTCGAGGGAGGGAGGGTTTATGATTCTTGGGGCTCTTTAGGAGTCCCCAACACCCTTCTCCCTGCTGTGCTTGTTCCACAGAGATACAGCATTTTCCAGGGCTGCTAAGAGTGGGGCCTGCTTCCCGTGGGCATTCGCAGCTGGAGTGCACAGCACGAGGGGGCCCTGGGGGGGCTGCATCAGGGTCAACACTGTGGGCCCGCTCCCAAGGCCACTTCTCTCTCTGAGCCTCAGTTTTTTCCTCCTAAGTTGCGGATGACGAGTGTGCTGTATCCCAAGGATTCACTGGGGTGGCGTCTTTCAGTGTGTGGCTCAAGGAAGAAGCCATGTCTGCAGGGCCTGTGGTTCTCTGCAGTGATTCCCAGATGCTGCTCACAGCTCACAGAGAGGTCAGGGCTTCCAGAGGGCCAGGCCTCGGGCACACTGGGAGCAGAGGCCAGTTGGAGTAGAGCTAGATGGACCAATGTGGTCCCCGAGGATGCACAGAGGGGCAGAGGAGGAGCAAGGAGTGGCTGAGGCCGCAGCCTGGCCTGCCTGGAGACCAGGAGCAAAATCCGGACTTTTCTTTGCTTCTCCCACTCTGTGGCCCACAGCAGAGCATCTGGACCTGCACCTGGGCCACTGCAGCGATTTCCAGCTTACCCAGGACAGTTGGCACAACTGCAGGCCACAGGTCCCTGTGAGCCGAGTGCGGTGGTGGCCTGGCTCCTGAGGGTCTGCGGACCCTTCCCAGCTCAGCTCTCCCATTGCCCAGCAGAGCACCCTTGGGGCTGCTGGGCTGGCCCGGCTCCCAGAATAGCCTGCAGACCCAGGGTACCAGTGGAGCCACCTCAGTAGGCCAGGAGGGGTTGATTAGGCTGCGACTGATGTGTGAGGCCTAAATTCATCCACTTCAGGGAGAGACCGTTTCTTGTCACTTGGATCTGTCAAGTAAACATGCATGAAAGAGAGAGTGGGCAGAGAAGGAACCCTGGGCTGTCGTTGCTGTGCTGCCTCAAGAAACCATTAGAAATCAGCTCCTGGGCCTCCCTGGTGGCGCAGCGGGTTGAGCGCCGCACTGCGGAGCACCCGCAGCACAGCAGCACGAGTTCGATCCCCAGCCAGGGGAGGGGGCCCACATGGCACAGCAGACCTCTCCTGCCTCGCCCACTGCTCCCCTCAGCAGTGTATTTCAGTAGCTCTGCCTGTTCTGCTCCCCACTCTGTCTCTGGTGAATCCTCTCACCTCCTGCAACTCTGGCCTGTACCCCAGCTCCTGTGTGCATAAATAAATAAATATTTTTTTTTTAAAAAAGAAATCAGCGCCCACCTTTGATTGAAAGATGGAGGCCCAGAGAGGGGCAGGCATTTGCCTGAGGTCACACAGCAAGCAAAGAGAAGAGCTGGGGCCAACCTGGGTCACCTGGACATAGGCCTGGGGGAGGTGCAGTTGGGCCTGTGGGCCCCGTGGAATGATGAGGATGGAAAACACAGGTTGTTTTCCTGTCAACGAATAGAAAGGAGGTCAGATGTCTCTCCCTCTCTTTATTTTCCAGGCTTCAAATTCCATCATCACAACTGTGGGCGCACAGTCCCTTTGTGTAGAAACAAGATCCTCTGGGCAGCACAGCTGGGGTGGCCTGGGAGCAGCACTGGCTGGACATCAGCCCCACTCCAGATTCCCCCAGGCACAAAGGGCCTTGATTAGCATCTGACCCCAACTTCATCTTTCTTTCAGTCAAGTTACCTGTTCTTCAACATAAACTGATTATAAAAGAAAACTTGGCTTTGACATGACTTACGAGAAACCAGCACTGCCTGATGAAGACAGACAATGGCACAGCAATCAAGTCTCCAACACACCTTATGTTCTTATGTTATAGTGTCTGTTATACACGTCTGTGTGTAGATACTACTCACATATATTCCATATGTCATTATAGAGATGACATTATTTTAAAGGTTTGTGCCCCTCCCTGAAATCACTTGCATGTTGCGTGCTGGGAAACACTCCTTAGCCTGAGCCTGTGACTAATCGTCTTGGGTCCCTAGAGATGGACAGAGCAGGTGGTCACTCGAATGGGCAGACTTGAAGCGAAGCACAACTGCTCACAATGGGGCTGGAGAGGGGCTCACAGGGAAGAGCTGACCAGGGTGGCTCTCCTGAGGTGGGGAGGGGCAGAGGGCAGCTGAGTTTTGGTGGGGACAGTGTGGTCCAGGTCAGGGTTGTGCGTACTGGGCAGCAGGTGGAGAGATGAGGCAGAATAGGAATTGAATGAGTGGCCGGCACTGGACTAGACACTTTGAATCCCCCTCCCAACTACAACCCTCAGAGGGGTTTTATTTATTTTTTATTTTTTATTTTTTATTTTTTTGTAATAATGAAATTTATTATATCACAGAACTCTGCAACCATATATATTACACTTAAACAGACATATTTCATCACCCTAATGAATAAATCCTAGTT
>JAGFMF010011401.1:1153700-1226576 GCA_019455555.1 Galemys pyrenaicus
TTCCTGCTCTTTTTCTAGGTCCTTGAGATGCAAGATTAGATTGTTTCTTTGGGTTTTTTCTTGTTTGTTAATGTGAGCCTGTATTGCTATAAACTTCCCATCAGAGGGGTTTTAATACCTTCTCTTCATTAACTTTCTTCTCAAGAATTCTCATGAAGTCTCAGGATTTCAGAAAGCTTTGGTGAGGAGAGAAGAACCTGTGTGAACCTGCTTTCCAGCTCCATTGAATTCCACTTCCTAAGCATTGCTTTCTCTGAATTTTAGGAAACAGATACCCCATGACAGATGCTATTGAGGCCTCCTCCCCTGTACCCCACCCCACCCTCTCCACTTCTGCTCCTTTGAGCCACGCCATCACTAGGGCAGTCAGCCTTCCCCTGCACTCATTCATCCCATGATGGTGCATGCATGTGGCCAGAATGACACCTGTGGTATTATTCTCTGGCTTTATACAGATCCACCCATTTCACAGTTGGAAATGCTGAGATGCTTGTGCAAGTTTACAGTCCTCAGTGGCATAGCCAGTTTCCACCCCTGTCCTTGGGGGCTCTGGTGATCACTGATGATAAAAGAAAACTTGGTCTGAAGACAAGTTTCTCCTCCACACAAGTCACCCTGGAGTAGGCACGAAGGACGTTGATGATCTGGATGGCTGGCTGTAAAGTCTGGGAGTTCCCGGGAGGTGCCAGGTCTCAGAGGGCCTAGGTCATTTGGGAGACAGAAGACACCGAGAAGAACCTGCCCTTTCAGCTCTGTGCTACTTCACAGAAGGAAAATCAACAGCGCCTCTCTCCAGCAGGCTGGTGCAGGAAGTCTGTGGCCCTGGAGGTGACAGTGAGGCCACATCTCTAGAGCCAGGAAAGCTTACTCTGGGGAGGCTTATGTCACAAGGGATTGCAGGACAGGGGAGCAGAGTCCCAGACACCCTCCCTATTGCTCTGACTGGGATGTGGGTCCATGGGAGTGGGTCTGGGGGGTCTGAGTTTTTCAGGCTGGCAGTGGCCTGTTTGGGGGAATTTTGAGGATGGGACATTGAGGGGCAGATGGCAGTTAGAGCCCAAAGGGAACAAGGCCATGAAGGGGCTGAAGTGATAGAGAAAACGTCAGGGTAGGTTCTCCCTACGTGTGTGACTGTGACCAAGGACCTAGCATCCAAGCGTGCCCCACTGCCCACAGTGCAGATGCGTGCAAACACACATATACATGTGCACACACACCCACACAGTGCACTCCTACTTGCACACTTGTGCATACCACACAAAACACATTCACATGTAAACGCACACAGATTTGTACCCTGGTTCAAACACACAAATACACAGCAACACAATGTGCACTCCAAACATATGCATATACAAAAACACTCGAGCACAGCAAGTAACACATACACACACATGCACGTGCAAACACACACGAAAACACACACCAAACATGGGTGCGCACAGCACAGTGAAGCCCTTGCCACCACTAGAGGGCACTAGAAGTCTTCCTCAGCCTAGAAATTCACTTGCTGAAACTGGTGTGCACGCACACACACAAAACCAAAAAAAGAAGAAAAGGAAAAGAAAATCCTTTAAAAGATATAGTAGTTGATAAGGACTGTAAATCCTGGCTGCTGATACAATAATGACGTGTGAACAGCATGTGCCAGATTAATAGAGATATTTAATGCTTTCCTTTCTGCACCAACAGGCTACACTGAGGTTTTTCCTGATAAACACACCCCGCCAAGTTGGCCCCTTCTCCAGACTCCGGGCTCTGTGTGCCCATCCTTCCCCATGTCCTCTCCTAACTTCTCTGAACCATTAAGAGCTGTGTGGAGGGGCTTGGGGGTTTGGTAAGAATCGCCATGATGGTAACATCCCTGGGTCTTGGGGCCACCCTATTTCCCTCTGTGATCTGAAATGCAGCAGGAAATTGGTCCTGCAGAAGCTTCCCGGCCGCCTGGGTGGGAGACAGGGATTCCAGCCTCAGCACCGGCCTGCGTTTCCTTCCTGGTCCAGGGGCAGGGTGTACAGCACAGGACCCTGCCTCTCCTCCTGTCTGCTCCAGTCTGGACTGGCTTGGGCCCTTTTCAGTTGCTAACCTCCCTCCCCCACCCCCCCCCTGGTGCTCTGGGGACGTGAATGTGGGGAGTCACTTATTTTAAGCTGGCAGGGCTTCCAAGGACAGGGAGAGACGGAGTTCTCAAGGGGAGCTCCGGGCCGGGTCTCTGGCTCAAGTACTGTTAGAAGGTCTGGTCTCCAGAAGTGGGCCCTTTACCACATGGGGGCCTGACAGCGCACCCCAGCAATGCTCAGGGTCAGACACCCTTGGTGTCTCCGGTAAGGAGTCTGGAGGTGCCTCTGCCTCGGGACCCGCAGCCCAGAGTGAGCGAGGGCTGATTCCACCTCCAGCACGTTCCTGGCCAGGCCTTGTCCTTCTTCCTGTCTGGGGGGGGGGGTGGGCCAGCCTCCCCGGCCCCTGTCTCTAGATTGTGTGCTGCAGGCTTCAGGCTTCACTAGGGTTGGGGTTCGAGGGTGAATAAGATGGGTTCCCAAGGGGTGGGGGAGCGGCCGGCATCACTTGCAAACCAAGTGATGATGTGGGCTGGGGCTGGGTGGCCAGCACTGAGCCGGGGGCCACTGTGCTGCAGGGGGCAACAGCAGCACTTCCCTCAGACACAGGCCGACATTTTTGAGAACGACTCATTCTTTCCACAGCCACTTAGGAAGCACCTCTGTGTGCAGGCTGTGACTAAGAAAGCAGGGTCGCCGCTCTGCTGGGGCTTAGAGTCTGCGTGTGAGTGTCCCGGGCTGTCCTAACAAATGACTGCGGACCACTGACTTAAAACAGCATCAGCATCTGGAGGCCGGAAGTCTGGCACGGGGGTGTGTCCGCAGAGCCACACTCAGGAGGGCCCCCGAGAGGGTCCTTCCTGCTCCTCCTGCTTGGGCTGCTCTGGGCAGCTCTTGGCTCAAGGCCACACCTCCCCAGCCCCTGTCTGAGCTGTGTGGCTCCTCTCCTGCTGTCCCCACTGCCTGGTCACCCTCTTTCTCTTGTAAGGACACCAGTCATAGGGTCGCGGTCATCTGGAATCCAGAATAACGTCATCTTCCTTTTTAACATCCAGAAAAGATCTTTGACGTATTAAAATTGTATATACTTGAGCTGTACAACTTGATGATTTGCTTGTGTACAGAAGTTGTGAAAAGATCGCCACTATCAAGTTCATTAATTTATTTATCACCTCAAGTTGTGACCACTACGTGCGGTGAGAACATTTAATTTCAGAACTCACCTCTCAGCAAATTTCAAGCAGATAATACGGTACCTTTAAGCACTGTTACCGTGTTATAGATTTGTTCCTAGAATTCCAGCATCCTGCATAAGTGAAACTTTGCATCTCTTCTTAAACTGCTGACCTCCTCTACAAAGATCCTATTTCCAAATAAGGTCACCTTCACTGATAATGGAGCTGAGGAGGGTGACCTATCTCCTAGGAGACATGGAGAGTTAGAAGGTGGAGGGAGGCACATGCATTCCTGGCAGAGGAAGAACAGCTGGAAAGGTCTCGGGTGAAAAGAGTTTGGGGAACCAGTGGGGCCATGCCAGTATGGCCTGAGGCAGGCAGCAGGAGGAAGGCAGGTTCTGGAAGGTAGTGGCAGGTTTAGGTGGGGTGGGCTATGGAGCCAGGGCAAGCCAGCCTTATGCCATTCCAGCAACGTCTAGCAGGAAGGTCTAAAATAGGGAAGGGCCACGATCCAATTTATGTTCCACAAAGCTCCCTCCGTCTGGGCTTCTTGACATGGGTCTGTGAACAGAGTCTAGGGCCAGGGAGAGGTCAGTGAATTTTGATTGGAAAAAATGATATCTTCATCTTTCCTACCGCCTAACTGAAAGTTAGCGATCCTCTCATTATGACGGCCACGGGCCACAGGAGTGAGGGCGCAGTCCCTGGGACCTGCCAACCCACCGAGACGCAGAGTCTGTTGTCTGTGACTGCCACAGGTGGCTCAACATGCCCTTCACACTCATCCTGACCTTGAGAAAATGGCAGCGGTTGGCCCATCACTAGGTCTTGCTGCTGAATCTTGTTATTTGATGCAGTCACAAAAATGCCTACAAATTACGAGATCACAAGCTTGCCTTGTAAATACTTTGATAGCTATGTTTTTTTTTTTTTTGCCATCCTGGTGTTTTGTGCATTTAAAAATGTTTTTTTTTGCATGCTGGGTTAAACTGGGAATTGAAGTTGACTGGTAGGCTTCCGGCTTGAATGACATGATCTAGTCAGAGGGGACGAAGAGTAGGTTTCGGGGGAAATGGTATGTTTGTTTGGTTTTGAAACTTTAACTTGAGCCAGTCCAACTGGAGAAGGCAAAGGATGCCAGCTGCACGAGACTAGCAGTCTAACAACAGCTGAGCTGGAAATGCCGATTTTCTTCACTTTACCACGAGGAACCAGACCTGGGGCATCACAGGAAGTCATGCCAGCCCCAGCCCTGGGACCCAGCATCTCCTCGTCCACAGGCTCTGAGGACCCTTCCCGTGCAGGGCCCGGGCAACAGCTGTCCCCAGACACCTGCTGTCTGCGCTGTGCCCAGTCCTGCAGGGACCTGGAGGTTCTGGGGGACCGGTGTGTTCTGGGGGAGCTGTGGTCTTCGGTCCTGGTCTTACCTCTGTGCCTGTTTCAGTCCTCTCTGACTCTCTCTTCTTCCTGCTCCTTCCTCTTTCTTTCTCTCTCTCCCTATCTCCAAGTACACACACACACACACACACACAGAGCAACGTAATTCCACGACCTCGTACTCACGTTCGCGTCAGGCACACGGTGGGGGAGGGGGGGAACAACACACAGACTTAATCAAAACAGGATCAGAAAGGATCATGACATGTGATAGGAAAGAGAAATTGCTGTACTAGAGATTTGTTTCCAGTCACCCCAACCAGCTCGGAAACTTTCAATACAATTTTTAGACAAGCACCTGGGGTTTCGAAGCAGCCAGTATGGAGAGAAGAGAGTGCGAGCCTCAGCCCCCTCATTTACAATAGGCTAATTTTAGTATCCAAACAAACCGAACACCAGAAGTCTGAAAGCTCTTTCTCCTCCACGCCCCCTCATCACCCGCCATCACCCACTGTCTTCCCAGGTGGCTGAGCTCTGCCCAAGCCCACGAACCTCACATTTCCTGCGGCTGGCCCTGGGCTTGTGGGGTAAGAGGCGGGGACCAGGCCTGGGGACCCAGAGACCCAGGCCCAGGTGTTCCTGAGGCAGAGGCTTAGTTGGCATGGCTGGCAGTGCAGGGAGTGGGGTGCTGGGCAGCCAGCCTCAAAGCGGGTTAGCGTGGAGGCGTGGCAGGTGAGGTGGCGGGAGGGATGGAGCCGAGAACCAGCTGGTCTGGGTAGCTGTCCACAGCCTCCTTGAACATGGGGACCCTGCCTCTCCTTCAGCACCTTCTGGGGGACCTGGCCACTCCAGTCTTGCTGATATTATTTGACCTTGACCCCTGCCCCTAGAATAGAGGGTGATGTGTGCTCTAGGCAGCTGTGAGAAGCAGCCCCCTTCAAATCTCAGCTCTGCTGCTTCCCAGCAGCCGGCCCCTCTGAGCCTCAGTTTCTCCATAGAATAAATGGGGTGATCCTGCCACAGGAAGACGGGTACATGGCTTGGAAATAACACAAATGGCAGAGTTGCGGCACACAGGAGGCACGCTCCTGCACACTTGAGCTAGTTTGGAGGGCCTTCTCTGAAGTCAGGAGCTCGGGCCCTGAAGCCAAGCAAGCCCGTTCTGCCCTGCTCACTTGAAGCTGTGAGCAGAGGCTCAGCGAGCAGGTCGCTAATAGAATGAGATGGAGAATCCATGTGAGCGCGGGGAGGCTGCCTGGCAGGGCCTCGCAGCCCCCTCAGCGCTGCTCTGATTCTCCACAGCAATCTGGTAATAACAAGGGGCCGGGCGCTGCCAGGGCTGGGAGTGGGGAGGCCCTGGTGGAGGGCAGCAGCTGCCTGTGCAGACCAAGCCCCATCTTGACCCAGGTCTGCAGGAGGGAGGACTCTGGCTCCTCAGTGGCGCACGGCTGAGCCCAGCCCCTGGAGACCCCCATGAGCAATAGTGACCTCTGCCTTCAGTTTACAAATCTTTAAAAACGCATAAAAATTCATCGAAACAGTTGGATCAGAAGAAAAGTTAGGTGTGAGCCAAGGAGGGGTCATGGAGGGGGCAACAATCCGTGAAGTGCCTTTCTCCTAACCCCTGAAATGCATCTCTGTGTTTGCCTTGGATTTCCTCCTTCTCCTAAGGCTCGGGCTATGAGGAAAGCTGGAATCACAGAGGGGGGGGGTGCCCTTGGGACTCTAGGAAGTAGGCGACTCTGGGGTGCCCTCACGCATGACGTCTTTCCCTGGGGTGGCCAATCTCCCAATCCCCCTAAGGGGTCGCCACGGGTCACGCCAGAAGCCTGATGCAGGCTGGTCCAAACAGATCCCCCCAGAGGGACTTGGGGGCCACCTGGGCAGTTGGGCTGGTGGCCCTGGGACACTGAGCAGTAAGACATGTGGAGGTGAGGCCAAGTGTAAGAGCAACAACTGGAGAAGAGAGGAAGCCGGGGTGCCAAGAACAGAGATGAGAGGAGCCACGTGGTTGCCGTCAGGGGGTGCCAAGACAGGGGTGTGTAGACAGAGGCGTGCTCCCCACAGGGACAAGGCCTGGATTCAAGACTTGCCATGTCCTGTGGTGTAAACACTCCCACCACCTGCTGTCAAGCTGCCAGAGTAAGGCGCGTTGTAGGAAATGCCCACAACTGGCTCTACCCCCCACAACTGGTGCTGCCAGGGCCTGATGCTCTCCACTTCCAAGAGATTTCTGGTTACAGATAGACTCAGTCCCTCTGAAGATGTGGCCCAAGGGCAGGCTCTCAAAAATGTCCAAAACCAAGGAACAGTCTGGCAACTGGAAAAGGAATTCTAAGGTGAAACTTTCTTAATAATATGAAGCGAACACATCTTTCACAAAAACATTGTCATATACTTTCTTCTTCCCTTCCATGGACTTTTCTCACACTTCAGATACTTCCTTTTTTCTAGGAAAATATCTTCCCAACTCCAGCCACTCCTGTCCTAAAGGCCCCATGTTGGGGCGGTAGACCTCTTCGCAGTGGTAGAAGCCGAGCAGGCACCCAGCTTCGGCGGTGGAGGGTAAAACATATCCCTTCACACAAACATGAAGGGAGCTTGGGTTTGCTTGGACAGGTTTCTACGTCTTAGATCTCAGAACCTTTCTGCTTGCTGTTTCCACTGGCTCTACATCTTCAAACAACTTGCTGCCATTCCTTTGAAACTTCTGCTCAAATATCACCTTGTCAAACTAGCTAAACAAACTCCTCTGTGATAAAGTTGTTACTTGTCCCAAAGCCACAAGTCCTGTTTTTGTGTTTGAGTGGTAATGTGCGTAATCCTTGATGGGTATGGACTCAGTAGTGGTCAGTCAGACATATGTGAAGGGCTACTGGGGGCTGCTGGGAAAGATGCTCCTCCATGATAAAGAGTCTCCCTTCTGTCTTTGGGTACCAGCATGTGATGTGATGCCTGGAGCTGTGGCAGCTATCTTGTAATGATGAGGTCAACAGCCTGAAGAGGAAACAGTTCTCTTGAACAGTCAGAGGATCTGACTTCCTACATGGCACCAAGCTGCCCCTCTTTGATGGATTATGCGCTTGCCTGTTTGCCATGATTCCTACCTGTCCCTATCATTCTACCCTGGCCCACTTTGCTCATTTACATCCTTGCTGGTCCCTGTCTACTCCAGTGGCAAAGCCATGATTTTCTTCTTCTTCTTTTTTTTTAAAAAAGATTTATTTATTTATCATACAAGAGCTGGGGAACAGGCTAGAGTTGCTGGAGGTGAGAGGATTCACCAGAGACAGAGTGGCGAGCAGAACAGGCAGATAGACAGAAATAAACTGCTGAGGGGTGCAGCGGGTGAGGACTTGCCTTCTACTGTGCCATGTGGGTCCCCTCCCTGGCCAGGGATTGAACTCTCGCTGCTGTGCAGCGGATGCTTCACAGAACGGTGCTCAACCCGCTGCGCCATCAGGGAGGCCCAATGCCATGATTTTCTATGTTATATGTTCATCCCAGCAGGCTTCCAGCACCCCATGAACAGGGACTGGGGTCTAGCCCTGTGCTGTTTTTCCTCACACTGTCATCAGGTACCCCTCCCTTGGGGTGCATCTCACCTGTGGTGAGATGACTGTATATACATTCCAGGGGTATCTAATATAGTCAGTGTTCCAAAACATTTTCATTACCCCGAAGGAGACCCCTGACCCAATATTCAGTCTTTCCTCTTCACCCCAGCCCTAGTTCTTGGCACCCACAAATCTACTTCTTGTCTCTGTGGACTTGCCTTCTACAGACATTTTGTATAAATGGAATCCTACAACAGGAGGTGGTCTGGCTTCTTTCACCTAGCATTCTGTTTCCATACTGTAGTAGATGTCGGTGCTTCATTCCCTTTTATGGCTGAAAAATATTCCATTGTTTGGCCAGACCACCTTGCACTCGTCCATTATTGGACAACTGGGTTGCTTCCCGATTTTGGCTGCTCTGAATAGTGCTGCTATGACTGTTCACATATGAGTTGTCATTTAAACGCCTATTTCAACTTTTTCCAGTCTCTGTATGACTGCTGCATTGCTGGAAGTTATTTTACAAATTTATGTTTTTCTTAACTTTCTACATGTTAACAAAACTTTCATCCACTCTTGGCCGTGCTTGAGTAGGGGTGTAATGGGCGAAGGCAGGAGCTGTGGTTCCGAACATATGAACATAGGCCCTGTCGATACTGAGCTGTGCGCCTCTGGGTGAGTCGCCCACTTCTCCATCTCTTGAGTCTTCATGTGGACAGTGCGGTGATGATAGTTCTTTTGTTGCATGGCGGTCAGGGGGACTGCAAAATGGAACACGCGTGTACCCTGCACAGTGACCGGCACATGGGGAACTGTCATCACTTACACCTTCAGGACACCAGCTACTGTTAAAAAAGTCACCCCTGTATGAATCTTTCAGGCCCACAGACCACTGCTCTGGGGCAGGGCTCAGCGACCAGGGCTGCCACATACAGCTGCTCAGGTTGTGTACTACACAACTCTCAGAGGCACCATGGCCATGCACAGCTCAGTCTGTACACGTGGGCTTGGGCATCAGAAAGAAACTCTCCCTGTATCCTGGCCTTCGTGGTGCAGTGGGGGATTGGCCTACCTCTTGGTTGTTCAGCTTGGATTCTTCCAGTAGCCTTCCAAGTAGCAGTAGGTTGTGGGGGATCTCACAATACTGGATTCGCTTTCTAATGACTGAGAGGAGTCGTGACCAGTGAGTGGAGGCAGGAGTGCTCAGTGAGTGAGTACTGAGTGTCAGCGACGTACCAGGGGTGAGGGGTCAACGAGACAGAGATGTTCCTCACCCCAGTGAAGCTCAAGCTCAAGAGGAAAAGGACACCAAGAGTGAGTCCAGCTCAGGTCGATGAGGGTCGAGACTAGGAGCGTGTGTGTCTCAGCCCAGGTCCGGGAAGGCTCCTTCTCCCAGAGGTGACACTCCAGCTGACACCAGATGGGTGAGCAGGACTTAATCCGAGTGAAGAGAAGAGCCTTTCAGAGAAGAGGAAGAGCGCGCAAAGCCCCAGAGTCAGAGGAAAGGCAAGAGGGCTGGCATGGCTGGCGTGGCATGTGTGGTGTGGGGGCGTCCTGCTGATCCAGGAAGGACAAGGTCGGTCTGCACAGGGTGGTGACTGGAGG
Source organism: Galemys pyrenaicus (assembly GCA_019455555.1). Classification (NCBI taxonomy): domain Eukaryota; kingdom Metazoa; phylum Chordata; class Mammalia; order Eulipotyphla; family Talpidae; genus Galemys; species Galemys pyrenaicus. Next base: position 1,163,472 of record JAGFMF010011401.1, read on the forward strand.
GGAGGGAGCGGTGAGTGGAGCCAGAGGGTCAGAACAGGAGGAGGTAACTGGGGACCTGGGTGTGTGTGTGTGTGTGTTGGGGGGACAGAAAAGAGAGTCAGGGGCAGAAAGAGACTGAGAGGTAGAGAGTGGGACAGAGAGACAGAGCCAGACAGACAGACACACACACACAGTGGTGGGGTCAGAGAGAAAGACAGAGAGACAGAGACAGACAGAGAGACAGACAGACACACACACACACACACACACAGTGGTGGGGTCAGAGAAAGACAGAGAGACAGAGCCAGACAGAGAGACAGAGCCAGACAGACAGACACACACACACAGTGGTGGGGTCAGAGAGAAAGACAGAGAGACAGAGACAGACAGAGAGACAGACAGACACACACACACAGTGGTGGGGTCAGAGAGAAAGACAGAGAGACAGAGACAGACAGAGAGACAGACAGACAGACACACACACACACACACAGTGGTGGGGTCATAGAGAAAGACAGAGAGACAGAGCCAGACAGAGACAGAGCCAGACAGACAGACACACACACACACACAGTGGTGGGGTCAGAGAGAAAGACAGAGAGACAGAGACAGACAGACAGACACACACACAGAGAAAGATACAGAGAGAGAGAGAGAGAGAGAGAGAGAGAGAACCCCTGTCACCTAGAGTTCTGGCCAAAGGACAGTCAGGGATGGGTAGGAAGAGGCAGTTCACCGAGGAGCGTTGTGACCTCAGGATGTGCGTGGGGTCAGTCTGTAAGCCCTTCAAGGTGGAGTGAGGTCCCAGAGCAAGTCCCCCAGCCCCACTCCCCTGAAGAAGCCACAGCTCTTCTTAAGCCTTGCACAGCACTTTGTAGCAGCGAGCAACCCCAAGACCAGGGTCATAGACCTGCCAAGTGCGGCTGAGGCTGCATCAGCTATTCGTCCTACGCCAACAGCCCTACCAGGCCAGCCAGGTCACAAGGAGAGTCCCAGGGCACAGCGCCAGGCTGCTTGGGCCACAGGCCAGAAGCCCCGGCCCTGTGAAATGCTGCTGCCCTGTGGGGGGTTGCCGCGTCATAACTCTCTGGAATGATGCCCCGCAGAGGCTGGATGGACTGATGCAGCGGTGCACCCGTTCCCTGAATGTCACCCAGCCCTCCTTCCACCGCGGCTGGCTGCGAGGGCGCTGGGCTCACCAGATGGGAGCCCTACACGGCTGCGGGAGGGACTGTGCCGACGCAGGGGTCAGACGGAGCCAGGACACGCTCCTGGAAACAGCACTGGACAGATGTGAATACAGGCTCTCGGGGGGCAGCGAGGGGAGTGAGAGCACCCATGCGGGGCTCGCTGGGCACATGAGATGCTGGAAGTGGCTTCAGTGTGTAGTGGGAGGCCAGGGCTGGACAGAGGAGAGTTTGAAATGGGTGGTCTTCTATAATGTGTGACTTTTGAACTCTGAATTTTTGTCCCATTAAAAATGGGGCAAAATTCCAGCTTAAAACCTGTGTGAGCCTCCTCAGCTTCTGAGAGCCTGGCTCAGGCAGGCTCAGTCCCATGGGGCTGGCCTGAGGGTGCCCCCCCCACCTCAGGGTGCACAATTGCAGGCGGGTGCGCCTGGGCAGGTGATCTGGGTGCACCTCCTCCACTGGTGACAGCCCTGTGAGGTTATCACTGTTCTCAGGGCCTCGCTTCTCCTTTTCTCCAGTGACCCACAGCCATGACCCCTTAAGGAACATCTGGGCTTGTGGACAGCAAGTTGTCCTGGGAGGATGGGGGACGGGAGCCGGGACAGTCAGAGGTGGGAGGCACTTCCTGTTGCTTTCAGTTTGGGTTGTTGGGGTTTGAAATTGAAACTAAAAGCCAGGGTTCAACCTCATTTGAAGCAGCCTCCTCCCTTTCTGGAGACTTCTGTGGGCCTAGGCCACCAGACACAGAGGCAAAGTTAACCAGAAGTGGTCAGAATGCACTCTGGGAAGAACTCCCAAAGGCACCCCAACTTGGGAGAACTGGAGAAAGTGGGACAGGAGTATGAGAATGGAGACCCTAGATTTCCAGCAGAGATGGGACGGGTGTGATTAGACCCACAGCTGCAAGAAGTGGATTCACTCCCTTGCTCTGCAGGCCTCGGACTCCCGATCTGTGGCAGCCTCACCATTGCAGGTGGGGCTCGCACTTGGAGATGCCCTGTCCTGGGTGAACTCCCAGCTGATCACCGCTAGCAAACAGATGAGGCAGCAAAGGCGCAGAGAGGTCAAGCTACTTGCCTGGCTCACACAGCAGGCACGTGGCTTGTCCGGGATGGGGACAGATTCGGCTAGCATGGGGTTTGGTACTTTTATCACTATGTCCCTACCCCAGGGGTCTGTTGATGTGTAATAAATGATCCTAAATTTAGTGGCTTAAGACAAGTCTTGAGTTTTACTGCATCTCAGGACTCACCTTCCACTCAACTTGGTGTCAGCTGGTGACTGGAAGGGCCTGGAGCATCGAGCTGGTCTCCATCACTTGCTGGATGCCTGGGGGAACTGAGGAGGGCTGGCCCACCTGAGCCCTTCCTCTCGTTGCTGTTTCAGGGTCTCCCCACGTGGTTTCTCCTGCTTCTAACAGGGCAGTTTAGGGCTTTTGGAGACAATGATGACACGGGAGCTGCCAGCCTTCTCAAGGCCATCCAAGAATGAGGGGAAGGGAAACAGACCCCAACTCTTGATGGAAGGTAGAGTCAAAGACTGTGGCCCCCTTCATCTGTTGCAACCTGATGGGGTCTTTCTCTCGGGGTTGGGGCACAGGAGGTGAGTCTTACATTAGGGACAGAGCCCACGTGGGCCCTGTGTGTCCTGTGCACTGAGGCTCCCCACATGCAGATGGCTAAGATCTGTGGATGGGAGTGGGGGGCCAAGGCACATAACAATTGTTTCAGGGCTCAATCTAGATCTCCCTGAAGCCCTCAGGAATTGAAAGGGGTGGGGATCTGGAGGCCAGCCCCGGTGCTGCTGTTGTTGCAGTGCACACAGAATCCCTGTAAACATTCTGGGGGCGAAGAGGCGTGGGAGCAGGCTCTGGGGACCAGCTGCCTCATGCAGCCATGGCATCCCGGGCAACCCTGGCAAGAGGGTCAAAGGCAGATCCAGGAGAGGGAGCAAAGCAGGTTGGAAGACGAACACCCGCCCAGAGACACACACGGAAATGAGGCCAGCAGATGCGGTGGGTTTTGAGGGCAGTGTGATGGCATGGTGCCGAGGTTCAAAGATATTTCTCCCCCTTAATTCTATCGCTCCCTCCTGCCAGCAAAGCGGCCCCTTTTCTGGAATGGATGAGAAACCAGTTTCCCAGAATCATGACCTGATTTGGTAGAAACTCAAGGTTTGCTCTGGCGGTGCTCGGAGAGGAAGTCCACATCCTCTCCAGCTGATCGCCTGTGAGCCGGCTCCAAACTGGTTACCGACCCAGACACCACCGGGAGAGCAGAGCCCAGGCAGGGCAGACATCGCCAAGACCCTGCGTAGCACCTCTGGCAGAAGACTCAGAGCAGACCTCAGTTGGCAAATCAACTGGAACTGGGCAGAGTCCCAGCTCACCACCTGCATGCCCTAGGTGAAATTACTTAACCCCTCTGAGCCACTATCCCCTCATGAGATGGAGGAGAGTTTTGGGGACAGGGACTAAAATAACATTCACAAAGTGCTTGGCACAGAATAGGAGTGAAAAAAAGTGACTATTTGCCTAGCCCAAGAGCAGCAGTGTTTAATCTTTTGGGGATTACAGAACCCCTAGGGAATCTGAGAAAATCAGGATTTTCTCCCTAGTAAAGTGGAGGGCCACACATACAACATGATTTCCAGGGCTCTGAGCCGCGTGGCGGTGTCCTTGGAGGTAGACCAAGCCCACTCACTGGTGTTATCAGCTTGGCACAGGTTTCCTTCCAGAGCCGGGGCCCGGGCTCGCCGTGCAGGCTGCAGTCCCACTGTGCATCTCGGGGCAGCTGCCTGAGCCCTGGTCTGGCTCCAAAGGAAAAATTCTGTGTGCAGACCCTGGTGTGCTAATTCGAGCTGCAGCTGGGCTCTGCAGAGGGCTCGGGGTGCGGTCTCCCCACCCGACGGCCAGCCCTGCTCAGCGCCACTCTTTCTAGGCAGCCACAGGGCTCCCCTCACTGGCGGCTGACAAACAGGAGCCCAGAGTCAGAGCAGACGGTGTCAGGGGTCTCCTCTGACACGCTCATGTGGGTGGATTCGCGGAGCCAAGCCCCAGCCTCCTGCTCACTTCACTGCTCCATCCAGGGGGCAAGGGAACACGGACCCTCATTCCTCTCCTCTCTCCTCCCACCCCATCGTATTTGCACGTACACAAACCTGCTGCCTGCCTTCTGGAGCCTGGGTAGGATGACTTGGGGGGAGTCCTACCCCCACCACAAGGTCTTCTCAGATATCTTTCCTCACATGTGGCCCATCTCCGCCCTTCCTGTGCCCATTTCCCCGTGGTCCCACACACTATATGCCGGTCATGAGTTCGGTTATCCTGCACATCAACCTGAGAATTCTGAGGTTAAATAAACATAAATAAATCGCAGGCCCTTTACTCCAGGCCACTTTTCCAGTCACATCTGTCCCCTTGGCTCTAAGTACTGTACAAGGGAGCAGAGTTTCTGAGGGGAAACGCGATCGCCTCTGCTTGGGGGAAATTCACTGTTCAACTTAAAACTCTAACAAGGCGGAAACAGAAGACCTTCCTGGCTCCACATCTCCTCCTGTGGTGGCTTCTCTGGGCCTAACCTTGGTTGGATCTCTGGAATCACAGGCTCTTCAGACCAGTGCATCCAACTTGTTTCGGGGGTTATTTTGGAGAAGGAAGCATTGCTAACTGTCCTTGGAGGAAAGTTGCTTATTTTTAAAGGCCTTGCCCTCCCTGGGCAAGATCTTGATGATGTAGAAATGGACAGTCATGGAGGAAATCCCTTCCTAGGAGGACAGGCCCCTCCTAGAGCCTCCTGGTGCTCTGTGCTGCTAATTTGACCTCCAAGAGTTGAAATGCTAGAAAATACAATAGGTGTACATCACTGGTTGGTTTTTAAAAAATATTTATTGGGATCTTTTATTAGCAACTCATATTTTGAATAAGTCACAAATATCTTCCAGATCATTAACTCATGCCCTGGTCCTAAAATGATAAAGAAAAAGTTGTTTCTGTGCCAATAACCGAGAACTGCAATGTGGCCATTTAACATGATAACAATTTATTTTGGTCTCAAGTGCAAGAAACCCAAGCAGCAGTCCTGGTCTCCAAAGTGTCATCAGTGACTGGTTCCTTCTATCTTTCTTCTCCACCATTGTCTGTATAGGGTTTCCATCCTCAAGGTCACCTCAAGGTCCATATGATGCTGGAGATCCAGCAAACACGTTGTATTCCAGGCACGACACTGGAGGAAGGACAGTCTGTCTTCTTTGTTTCTACCTCAAACTTTCCCTTACATTTCTTCTACTCTAGCTGCAAAGGAGGTTGGGAAGCTAGTTGTACAGTTTCCCAGAATAGAATCTGGATTCTGGTAGGAAAGAAGGGGAGGTGTATATTGGATTGCCAACTAGCAGTTGCTTCCATGAACACACAGACCTACGTTTGAGCTCCTGCTTATCACCTACCAACTGCTGGAAGCTGGCACGGTGTCAGGCGGGGCCAGGCCTGTTTAACAATGCCCTATTGGGTGCAGACCTGGAAAGAGCACATCAGGAAGTCAAGGAGAAGAATGGCTCTAAGATCTCTAGAGCCTTTGCATCTGCTGTGGAGGGAAGTAAAGCTTCCTGCAGGCCCCAGCTCCTGGGCAAACCCATCAGAGGGCCCTACCCCACATGGTTCCTCCTGAGCTAGAATGATGCAAGGCTGCATGCAGAACACTACATACCAGAAGACAACTATGTGAGGGGAGAGCTGGTGGGGGCCTGGTCTGGGGCTGAGTTGGGGGATGCAGTGCATAAACAGCAAGACCCCCCACGCTGCCCATGGAAGGACGGGCGCTTTGTAGGGCTGCTAGGCAATTATCCAAATCAGGAGGCATCTTAGTCAAAGGGTGTCACAGGTAATTATGCCCCAAGGCCAGGTGTAATGAGGCCTGTGCTGGGAAGTTGGGATGTACGTCACACCACCTTCATCCTACAGATGAACTAGGCTTTCTGGGAGTGGTCTGCAGGAAGTTCTCAAGAGCTGAATACCTCTGCAAATGATGACATTTTTAAATAAAGATTGAAAATGAGGAAATGGGGAAATTTTAATGCAAGAAAAATAATAGCAGGACACGCTTAAACTCCTTCCTTCCCGATCTGTCCTGCTGGGGACCGCGCCCATCTTATGTTTGTGGGCTGGCGCTGCCCTGGCTTTCAGGTCCCCGCCCAACAGGTAGTACCCCTATTCCATGAGTTACATCCAACTGCTGTTCTGGCTTTTGAGGGGCCGGCTGGCCTTGGTCTGGCTGTGTGTCCTTGGTCCTACCTCCCTGCTAATCCAAGGGCAGTCCTGGCTGGAATAAACTACCCCCTGCTCCATCTGAGCACCCCCACAGCTGCATCTGCCCTGGGGCGCTCCTTGGAGTGGCTCCACAACTGGGCAGGATGAACCCCCAGGCTGGGGCAGCTCTGGGGGCAGCAGGATGCCCCCTCCTCCCCACGGCATTACCCAGTGGGGCCCTGACATCCATCCTGAGTCCCACTTGGACTCAGGGGTGCCCTGCCTCATAGCTGGTCCTCGTCCACCCAGACGGTCTTGCGCTGTTCCTCCATGATCTTGTCTTTGATGACACGGAGCAGCTCTTCCACGCTGCTCCACATGTCAGCCTCCACCGTGGCGTACAGGCATGGCAGGGCCTCCAGCTCCTTCTCCTTCACCCGGCACAGCCGCAGGAATTCCTCCTCCGTCTCAGACCGAGACAGCATCTTCCTGCAGGCAGGAGTGAGGGGTTGGGCTAGACCCCAAAGTGCAGGACAAAGGCCAGACACTGGTCTGTTCCCCCTACCCCCCGAGAGTCTTGGATACCCTATAGAGGGGCCCTCCCCAATTCTCCTTGGTCCATCCCTACTTTGTTTCTCCATAGTGTCTCTTGCTTTCTGGCACATTAAATATAGTGTCCCTTTGAATTCTGCTCATTATGGAATTCCCAGGAGGTGCAGATTTTTTAAAAAGTCTTTAAAATTTTTTAGCTATGGTAAAGTATACATAAAATAAAATTTATCATCTTCACTAACTTTAAATGTACCATTCATAATGTTGAATGTCACATCACCATGCAATAAATCTCCAGGACTTTTACTTCTTGCAAGACTGAAAACTCTATGCCCATGAACATGACCATCCTATATTCTGTTTCTATGGATCTAACTCCTCTAGGAAGCTCACATAAGAACACATACTTGTCCCTCCATGACTGACTTATTTCACTTAGAAGGTTTATCTATGCTGTAGCAATGTGACAGAATTTCCTTCCTTTTTAAAGGATGAGTAATATTCCACTGGCTATATAGACCACATTTTGTTTATCTAGTCATCCACTTGTGGATTCTTAGGCTGCTTTTTCTTTTTTGGCTACTCAGAATAGTGTGCTAAAAACAAGAGTGTGAAAGTATCTCTCACAATTATTTGGGGCATATACCTAGAAGAGGGGTGCTGCATTATTTGGCCTGTGTTCAGTATTTGGGGGGAACCTCCATGCTATCTTCATAGCACTTGCACCATTTTACATTCCCACCCAGAATGCATCAGGGTTCCAGTTTCTCCCCATCGTCACCAGCATTTGTTCTTTTCTGTTCTTTGGGCAGCAACTGTCAGCAATGTGGGGTGAGGCGGTTGTCTCTATCTCATTTGCTCATTCATGGGCTCCCCAGGGCTGGCATCTAATAGACTCTCAGTAAATATTTGGCGAAAGAATAGAGGGCACAGCTTCTCCTAGTCCCAGATGCTATCACGTGCAAGGAAGGCAGGGGTCAGAGGTCATGCCACACGTGTCAGAGCCAGGCCCCAAACTCACTGTCAATAGGTTTCCTCTCTATCAAACTCCATAGCCAACCCTCAACAAATCACACAGGCTTGGTCTTGGACATGAGCCCAGAACCAAATCTCTCCTCATCGCCGTCCGACTAGCACCAGGGTCCCAGAATCATCGTTTCTCATCAGGGTATCAGAGCGCCTGTCTCAGCACAACAGCCAGAGGGAGCCATTCACCCCGTGTTAGGTCAGGTCACTCCTTTGCTCAAGCGCTCCAGCGGCTCCCATCTCAGAACAAACCACCACACCCTCCTGTGGCCCACAGGGCTCGACGCGGTCTGGACGCCCCTAAGTTGCAAGGTCACCGCTCACGGCTCTGCCCTTCTTGCTGCCTGTCTCCCCGCAGGGTCTGGCCCCAGCTGGCCCTCTACATGGAGCACCTCCCCCTGGCACCTGCCACCACACCCACATGCTCCAACTTTGGCTCCCCTGATAGTGCCCACTGTCCCTCTCAGCACTGTCCCCGACAGAAATGGGCCCCGTACGTATGAGCCCATCTCCATGGCTGGAGGTCAGGCACTGAGTCCACACCGGACTAGAGTCTGACGTACAAGAGAGATTCACTGCAGTGACTGCTGGAGGGGAGGGGGGGAGGGGACAGGACTGACCAAGCCTTTGCTGGCCAGAACCCAGAGGCTGTCAGGGCAGGAGGGAAGGGACGGATCTCAGAGCCCTACCTGAACCTCTTGGAATTCTTCTCTGACACCCGGATGAAGAGCACGATGGGGTAGATCCTGGACTTGATCAAGTCTCTCGCGCAGCTGATGCCCGCCTCCAGCAGACAATGCTTGTTCTGTAAGCACAGGGGCCAGCGGTCAGCAGCAGGCCGCCTGCAGCCCGTGTGGGTGCCTGGGGTGGCTCAGGATTCAGGGTCAGAGTCCTTGGCACAGAGTGAGGGAAAGCGTCTCTCGTGCGACCAGTTCACAAACTGAATCTACTGGTAACGTTAGCACCGGAGTCCAGAGGCAGAAATGAGCTGCTCAGAGTCTTCTGGCCACTGCATCACTCCCTGCCGGGGCAGGCATGGCCCAGACGTCTACAGCACAGGTTCAATGAACCGGGGTCTGAATGACCCAAGGGAAGCCTGCACCCCAGACACAGCTGGGCCCCCGCCTGTCCGTCGGACGCTTGGCGCCCCTCTGCTGGGCTCCGCAGCGGACGTCGGCAGGCCCAGGCACCCAGCCTGCAGCGAGTCAGGTGGTTTAAGTGAGCCTTAATAAGAATCAGTTGATGGGGAATACATGGGGATTACAATTGATGGCAAGTATATGTAAATTTAAAAAAAAATTTTATATTAATAAAAAAAAAAGGTTAAAAAAAAAAAGAATCAGTCGGGACCAAGAGCCCCTGGCCCTCTCTTTGGCCCGGGGAGGCGTTCTTGGTAAGGGGGCGAGCGAGGCAGCCGTGAGCCCCCCACGTCTGCGCGTGTTGCAAGGTGAGTCCCTGCGCTGTGAGCTCATCATCTCTGAAGAGCCATTCTGGTCTTGCTTTTTGTAGGGTCAGAGAACTATCAGGTCTTTCCACCCGCCCACCACTGTGATGATGGACACCTGAGGTGCTGCGAGCATTCCAGGGTGGGCATGCGCAAGTGGGCGCACCTGAGTTTGGACACGGGCTTAAATGGGCGGTGTCATGAGGATGCCAGAACCAACAGGACCGACAGTACTGACGAGCAGCAGCAGTAGAAAGCAGCCGAGAGGGTGAGATGCGTCGATGCCTGCCTGGCCAGCCTCCCGGCCCCCGGCACCTCTGCCTGCCATGTACCTGATCAGCCTCCCGGCCCCCGGCACCCCTGCCTGCCATGTACCCGGCCACCTCTACTAATAAAAGCATGAAAAGCCACCGAGGGCTCCAAGACTCCCTTCCTTGACCTGTCTGTCCAGCACCATCCCGAACCTTGCTCCTGTGCCTCCTTTCCTGCTGCTACACTTTTTAAAAACAAACAAAAAGCTAATCACTGCAGGGAAGGTGCAGGGGCTCGGGCTATTTTTCGCCTTCCTGCCGCTAGCCTCTATGGCCAGCACCTGTGGCCTGGCTTCCCCTCCCCGCCGTGTAACCCGCACATAGTAGCGTGTTCATGGAAAAACTGCTTGGGAGCTTGAGCGCCAGGCACGCACGGACATCGGGGCCGAGAAGATGGAGAGCCCGGGGCACACGTACCTAAGTGTGGATGCCCGGGCCAGAGATCAGTACAAAGATCATTATGAGGGCTGGGGGGAGAGAGAGAGACAGACAGACAGAGCAAGCCAGCTTGGAGCTCGCGGGGCTCTAGGAGGCTTGCTTGCTGCCAAATTCCCAAGCCCCTGCCTCACTCATGCCTCTCTGATGGCTGATCCGCCTGTACCTGGTCTCCTGCTCTAGCATTAAGGCCTGTCCAATGTACCAAGGACCCCAAGATTCCTTTATCGATTTGCCCGAATCCATAGGGAAGCCATGTGCTGGCGCTGAGCCTGGGTGACCGCCCTGACACCAGCTTTGCCCTGAAACAACATGTAGAACGTGGAGGGGCATGAATTCCCAAGCATGCAGCTCAGTGGTGGAGCCAGCCCCCGGGTTCAGAGGTAGAAATAACCAGCCCCGGAGCCAACCGGTCACTGCACCCCATGACTGCTTGGGTAGGCATGACCCAGGCTTCTAACAGCACAGGTTCGTTGATGGCATCTTTTCAGTAAAGTACCTCAGCTCCAACCCTACCTACTCATTTTTGATCCACTCCAGCTGTCAGGATTCTCTAAACTGCTATGTCTCAGGCTTTAAAAACAAGCGCACCGTTCAAGACTGATAGCTCTGCCCACACGTTCATCTGTGGGCCTGACAAGTGGGGAGGGGCAGGAGTGACCGTTGGCGGGAGTCCTTGGCTGGGCTCCTGCCCCTGCCATCCCCTAGGACTCCACCCCTGCAAGCTGGCCCCTCAGCCTCTGCAGCAGCACCCATCTGCCACAGGGGCAGAGCTCCGCTTTCATAAAGTCCTAGGACGAGAAAGAACAGTGCTTAGGGCGGTGAGGGGTGCACTGCCTGGCTCCAGGAGACTCTAAATCGCACGCAGACACCTTTCCTGCACTGCTGCCAATAGCCCTCTGGTGCTGCCCCATTTCCCTCATTTGGCCGGGCCGGTTCCTGTCACCCACTGTCTCTCTGTCTGACACGCCTGCTCTCTATCTCTGGCCCTTGTTATCACAGCCAGACACACATCTCCCTAAACAGTGTGCCCTAGAACACCAGCACCGGGAAGCCATCAGAAATAGAAGGCGGTCTCATGTTATAAACGCACGTCAGAGCAAGAGAATGAGGGTGTGGAGACGGGAGGTTTATACAGCGAAGATGCAGAAAGGGACAAAGTTTGGCTACTTGGAACTGAGATCCTCCATCACTCACGGCCGAGGTGGCCTTGCAAAGATAACAGGGTGGGTGGCTGTGGCCTGTCCAGGATCCGGGTCCCTCTCTCACCTTGGCCGCCACGGCTTCGATGTTGGCGGGAACGATGCATTCAAAGGTATTGGGGTTCTTCTCGCGGGAGTAGATGATGGCCTCGGTCTTCTGCTTTCTCAGGAACTCATCTCTCGTGACAACATCTGCCGAGAGAGAGGCGGCTGTGAGGGTGGCACAGAGTGGTCTTGGGTAGATGGTCCCTTTGACGCCTTGCCTGCGCCTTCTGGGCTGGCAAGAGCTCCGTGTCTGGTCCTGTTCTCGCCACATGTAAATGAGTCTCGTCTCCGCCACTAGACTGAGCCTTCCACAGGCCAGGATCAATGTTCATACTCCCCGCAGCAGCCCCCAAATAGCTGGCAAGTAATTACCTGTGGTTTGGCTTTCAGTAAGTCATTTCCCTGGACAAAGTAGCTCAGGCACTGTGGCGCAATACTGATTACCATCACCCATCGTGAAGAATTTCCTGCTGTCTCATACACAAACCAGTTGCCTGTTGACCAATTTATCCATCCATCCATCCATCCATCCGCCACCATCCATCCATCCATCCATCCATCCATCCATCCATCCATCCATCCATCCATCCATCCATCCGCCACCATCCACTGTCCATCCGCCCATCCACCTAGCCATTATCCATCCTCCCATCCTCTGACGTAATTTATCAGAAGCCGGTGAAGGGTCAGACATCAGCAATAAAAAATACAATGAAAACATATCTGTTGTACTTGAGAAACTGTGACCTGGCTGGGAGAGGAATATGGGAGCCAGAGAATTATAGAACAATGTAGGAGTTTAGTGAGGAGCTACTGATCGCGGCAGCGCTGAGCAAGTGTGGGAGGGGAGGAAGCAGGCAGGTTTCCTGGAGGAGACACAGTGTGTATTGGGGCCCTTTGCTGGCTGGGTGACCCTGAACAAGTCTTGAATCTCTCTGGGTCTCAGATTCTCTATGAAAGAGGAAGACAGAGTAAGTCTGTGGCTGGAATTACCTGTGTAGGTTCAGGCTGACCTGGAGGAGCCCACACCAGCGCCCTGGTTCAGAGTGTGCACGAGGAAGTGAGTCGGAAGGACCTGGGGGAGAGCTAGCAGGCGAACAGCTCTGGTGATCTGGGGGATGGAGGGAGCCTGGAAGGACTTCCCTGGCTGCACCAGGCCCACTGGGCTGTGAGCGTGCCCAGGGCAGCAGGCATGTCAATTTGGATGATAGGTGGGGTTCCCAAATCGGGCTCTTCGCCACCAAGCCTGACTGGCTGGAAGTGCTTGGCGGAACCTTCCTGGAGGGGGTGTTCTTCCCAGGGGTCAGCCATAGCAAGCCACGGAGGCGCACAAGCTCCAAAGGGTTGTGTGTCCAACAGCTGGACTTGGGAGCGTTGCGAGGGCTGTGCCAAGAAAGGAGGTGGGTGCTCAGAGAGGTGTGGGACTCACCTGTGCTCTGGCAGCTTTACCTGGGGGAGGGAGAAGAGAATCCTAAGCCCATGCTGGGCACAACCCCAAGGGCAGCCTTTGCCCATCCATGAGCCCCCGGCCTCTGTGGATGTTGCTGCCAGTATCTTGCTTTGCAGGTGAGGAGACAGAGGTTGCTCGCCCAAAGGATACAGCAGAGGGAGGGGCAGGCAGGGCCTGAACTGAAGACCATCTCAGAGAATGTGATTGATTGACCCTTCCAGCCAGCAGCACTGAGCCGGGGCTGCAGGGGTCTAAACTACAGAGGGTGGGGCATGGTGGGGTGCAGTCGGACACCCCGGGAGATCTCAGCTGCTGCTAGAACTTGTCGACCCAGGAGTCACAGGTTTGAGGACTCGCTGATAAAAGTAAGCAATGGCAGCAGGGGCTCATGCTTCTGGGGTCCTGATCTAGGCCCCGGACTGTAGGGAATACTTTGCATGGCTGGTTTGCAGATATGGACCCCCAGAAGAGCCACCAGGAAGCTCTGAGTAAGGTGTTCCTGAAGGACATGTTGGCAACAGCACACAACTCCGCACCAGGAGCAACAGCGTGGATGGAGCTCAGAAACATTACAATGGAGGAAAGGAGCCAGATGCAATAGATGCCACGATTCCATTTATAGAAAACTGTAGAAAATGCAGACTAATGTGCGACAGAAAGCCGATCACCACATGCCTGGGGCCGGGGGTGGAGGGAGAGACAAGGGGAAACCTGGAGGGATGCAGCGTTTGGTGTCCTGGCTGTAGTTGTGGCCACTGGGTGTAAGCTTTGTCCAAACTCACTGAACTGCACTGGGGGCCTGTCATTGTATATAAATTGTGCTGCAGAAAGTAGATTTAAAATGTTGACACCTCTCCTTCACACCCATCGGGATGGCTACTACTGAAAAAATCAAAACAAAACAGAAACTGTTGGTGAGGATGTGGGGAATGGAAGCCCTTGTGTACTCTTGGTGGGAATGTAAAATGATGCAGCTGCCATGGGAAGGGGGTAGCAGCTTAAAATAGACAACAACAAAAAACATAGACTAAATCTATACCCAAAAGAAGTAAAAGCTGGAACTTAGAGATAGGTGCACACCAAGTTTACACAGCATTAGTCAGCCTTGCCAATAGGTGGAAACAGTTAAAATGTCCATCAGTGGATAAGTGGGTAACCGGAATATGAGCCATCACAGTGGAATACTATTCAGTCATAAAAAGGACATTCTGCAATATGCTTCAATGTGGTGAATCTTGAGGACACCATGCTAAGTGAATTGAGCCAGACACAAAGGGGCAAGCGATGTAGGAGCCCACCCTATGGTTCCTCGAGTCAAGTTCACAGAGACAGAAGTAGAATAGCAGTTGCTAGGCATGGGGAGGAGCTGTGAGGAGAGGTGGGCTAAGCGTTTAATAGGGGCAGTTTTTGTTAGATGGACATGGTGATGGTTGCACATGAATGGACTTAACCTCCGAAGGTACACTTAACCAGTGACAATGGTAACTTTTACATTTACTTTGCCACAATTAAAAATTACTCCTGGTCACTGGGCAGTCGGTTGGTCAGGGTGGACTTGGGCATTCACAATTTAATGTCCTGACGACGCTTAAGCCGATTCTTGTGCACAGCCAGGCCTGGGCTCAGAACTGTCTGGGATGGTGGTATTCCTGTAACTACCCCCAAAGAGGACACGGAGGCCCCCAGAGATGCGGTGGATTGCCTTCACATAAGGATCCAGAGGGAAGACCCCAACTTGAGTCTACTGGATGACCCTGTGACCTTCAAGGTCATCCTCAGAGTTCATGGGGAAAGGAAGATCTGTTATCCCTGCACCTGGCGAGTCTCCTGCGGGCCCCTGTGACTCAAGAGGAGGGGGCAGAAATGCGGACGGCAAACTCCCTTCCCGTCTACAGCAGACCAGGAGCATGCGCTGCCATTCCCTCCTGGACAGAGGTGGGCAGTGGATGGAGGCCCTGGAGCAGCTTGTAGGCACTCACCCGGCTTACACATGGTGAACTCCATGGCGCCCCCTGAGTTGAGCAGCTTCTGGACCAGTGTCTTGGCCAGCATGGTAGGCGTGAAGAGGACCGGCCGGCGGCGCTCGCAGTAGAAGGCACGCACCAGGCTGTAGGGGATCAGGCTGAAGTTCTTGCCAAGCTCACTCTCGGGGTCCAGCTCTGGGAGGGGACAGGAAGGGGCTGGCTGTGAGGCTACCAGCTGCCGGGTTGGGGGGAGACAAAACGAGGCCCTGGTTGACCTGGAGCCTCCTTGACCCCACAGAACCTTGAAGACCTTTCTGGGGCTAGTTCTTGAAGATAACCGTGGGCTGCAAGCCGCAGGGCCTGGGAAGCATGCCAGCCACCCATGAACATTTGCAAAATAACTATGGGCCAGACCGTGCCCTGAGAGATGGGTGACGGCAGAGAAGCAGGAGGCTGCCCTGCCTCCTGGGGCAGGAAGGCAGGTGGCGGCGGGAGGTAGCCACGTCATGGGTAGGAGGCCGACTGATCACTTTGGAGGCTGCTGAGTCCTCAAGGAAAGGGGCATGCAGCAGGGTAGTCAAGGAGGACTGCTTGGAGGCGGCACCCAGCAGGGAGCGCTGGACATGAGCAGACTAGGCCAAGGGAAGGGTGGACTTGAGGAGAGCGAGTAGCCCGTGGTTAGTCCCCTTACTCTGTCTGTTCCATGGGGATAAGCCTCTTGCCTGCTTGATAAATGGCAAGAGGCACTCGGTGGGGAGAGAAATCAATAAGCAAACACTTCACAGCAAACAGCTCCAATTAACAAAGGCGTCTGGGCTCAAACCAGCTACAGTGAGTATTCCTTACAGGTAAGCTGGTTCTCCCAGATGAGGCTGGACTGACTCTGCTGGTGGCTGTCCCCAGGTGGCACTCTGCCTTTGAGGGAGCACACACTCCAGCCCCCTTCTCCAGAGCCCTCACGGCTTCCCAGACCTCTGCGGCCACAGGGCCTGTGGGTGGCGCTCGGTGCCATACCTTCCTGCTTCTCAATCAGGAGCTTCGTGGCATCCAGCGAGGACCGGGCCAGGCTCCCCAGCGGACTCCCCGACACGATGCGGACACGCTCGCTGCTGTTCATGCGCTTGTACTTGTTCTCAGACCTGCTGACGAACTAGAGGACCGAGCAGGTGGAGGGGGCTGCTCTCCCTGCCTTGCTCCTAACCAGACCTTGACACAGACTGGTGGGCTGAAGACTTGTGCAATCCCAGTTCTTCCCTGGGGGACCGGGGTCAGTCATGTCCCCTGTGAAAACAGGAGGTGGCTGGCAGGCCACATGAGGTCTTGAGTTGTTTGGGAGATGCCACTAGTAGGCGAGTAAGTGAACAACCAACCACCCTCTTCTCCAAGGGGACGTGAAGTCTGCTGGCAGGCTGGTCAGGCTCTCCCTTCAGCAACCCACCTGCAGTTTGCCGGGATAGGCAGCAGCCTCCGCTGACTGTCCAGGCTCACAGTGCCTCGCTGCCGAAGTCCAGTCCCCAGATTGCCCACCTGAGCCACTGTGCACTCCATACCCCTGCCTTGGCTTCCCTGAGTCTCCCGGGAGTATTCGTGCTCCCTTCTACAAGCCAGGGGTGTCCAGTGGTGGGCCCAGAACCCAGGTTCCCACCGTATACCCTGGACTACTTTGAGTCTCTCCATATGCTCCTTCCATAGGGAAGACAATCCATGATTTCAGCCTGACTCTGTGGCCAACCAGCCTCTGAGTATCCCAGATGCTCAAGGTGTTAGACTCTTGCCCAGCATGTCTGGCCCCACCAGACCCCACCTTAAGGAGTAACTGTCTTTGCTAGTGTTCCCTTCTCTCATGTGAGTGTCTTTCTGCTACCTGTTCTGGGTTTTAGGGTCATACCATTGAGCTCTTTCCCTGGGTTTCCTGAGTTCCAGCATCAGGACAGAGTAATGGAATGACACACTATTTCTGCAGGGGACTAATCAGCACAGCGGCTACACAGGGGCATGCTCCTAGGGCTACATGCCAGGATTACTTCCTTACCTTTTGTCAACTGTGAGAGATCATGGCCACACAGAATGCTTTTGCATTTATGTGAAATCACTTCTCAAGATATCACCCACTGTGCTATTTAATGTTCCTTGTATAATGATTCATGCCAAAAAAAAATCCTTTTAGAATTAAGTAGAAAGGTAAAATTCTTTCTGGTCCCAAATAGCTAAACTGTTTCAGTGGCCAGATAACATTTAAAGACTTTACTGGGTTTCCCTTTTTCCCTTGGCTGCTGGGATGCTCAGAGGAAAATTTAATGCTCAATGTGCAGGTCAAACTGACCTGGATTTCTGGAATGTTTGTTTATCTCTGCTGATACACTGTTTCTGATTTTTCTATTAATATTTTACCAGCAAGTTGTTTAAGTTTCTTCTAGTCATAAGTTTCCTCAAATCTTTTATGAAAGCAGGATTTGCTTCTAAGAGGTGCAGAGACTGTCTACCGACCTGTCACTGTGAGGATAAAATGGGACAGGAGATGTGAGGCACTGTGAAAAGTTGCAAGTGGTATACAAACACAAAGCAGTGTTATTTTGACACAGCCTTCTCTTCTCGGTAGGCAGAGGGCAGAGCTGCAGTAACATGTCATTGAAAAGTCAGTAGGTACTCTGGAGAGCTTTACCTGAAGGAGCTGGCCGAAAAGGAAACTTGCTCGAGAGAGGCGGGGACTGACCCGGGGGTCACTGGTGGAAAGTGGCTCTTCGGGCTGCAGAGTGTTCTGAAATCAGTTTATCAATCAGTCAGACCAGGCAGGATGTGGCAGGACACGTGAGTGCCACGAAGCCAGAGAACCAGGGACGCGTGGGTCGAGACCCTCTGTGCGAAAGGGGCCCAAGTGCCAGTGACGGAATCAAAGCCTTCCAGATGAGGGGCAAGCTTGGGGGAAGCGGAGCCCCGAGACTTGGGGAAAGAACTTGTTCCAGCAGAGGACCGGAGACACCAGAGGGGAGTCTGCAGCCCAGGGCCAAATCCAGTGGCAGGCTCTTCTGGCGGGGCGTCCCACTCCCGAGGAAGCAAGTCCTTGGAACCATCATCCCAGTGCGATTGATGGTTTCCACTTGTTACTCTCCGAAAAGGTCCCATGTGGTGCTTTGGAGCTGACCGCTGGGTCACTTACCCGGAGTGCCCGCAAGGTGTGGTGGGCGGTGTCGGCCTCCTCCCGGCTGCCCCTGTGCATCAGGCGCTGTAGCTTGACCAGCAGGAGCTGCTGGGCTCTGGGGAGGGGAGAAAAGGTGGGGTCTCAGGCCCGCGGGGGTTGGTGGGGTGCTGGGGGAGCCTGTGCAGGTGTCCATCGGACCCCAGGGGCACCCTTCTAGTTGTCCTCTGGTGCTGACCCTCGGTGATGCTGCAGCAAAGTCCCTCAGCTCTCTGAGCCTGTTCCCTTCCTGTAAATGGACCTACGGATGCCTGCGTAGCTGGGCTCCGACAGCGCCAGAGCCCGCAGGCCTTTCTCGAGGCCTGGGTGTCCAGCGGGCGCGTGCTCGGCTCTTGGCAGCTACTGCTAAAGAATTAGCAATGATGTCGGGGAGGAGGTTTCAGCAAAGAAAGAACCAGCCAAAGACAAGAGGGCATAAAACCGAGTCCCAGGCTGTCTTGAGATAGATGAGGGGGTCCCTGGGATTCAGCGAAGCAACGGGATTTTAGAGAGCAACATTCCCGGGAGGCAAGGAAGGCTTCAAGGAGGAGAGGAAATGGGGGACCTGGCTATTCAACGGAACAGGTGTCCTTTCTGGGTGCCCCAGTGGCCCCTCAGCCCTTCCGGGCGCCTGGCTCACCGGCTGTAGCTGGGGATGGTGCCCATGTCCAGGTCGCTGTCCGTGAAGGGGTCGACCCGTGCACAGAGCCACTCGTGTCTGTCCTGGTACATGGTGTCTCGTACGTGCACGACATCGTCGCACTTCAGGGACATGGAGCAGGCGTCCAGCTGGCTGGAGATGTTCAGGTTGAGCCGGATGTAGAAGGAATCGCCCGAGGTGATCAGGCCCTCCTCCATGTCCCTCAGCAGCTTGCGGTACCCTGTGGCGTGGAGAGGAACAGCAGTGAGCAGACGGCCCTGGCAGAGACGGCTGTGGGGCAGACCGTTCACCTCTACCCTCGGTACCGCAGCCCTGAGACATGCTTCCCTCAGCATTCCTGGCTAGGGAAACCTTGGTCCTCGGGATGAAGGCGGAGCGGTGGCATTTATGCAGTTTCCCTTTTGGTCTCGGCTGCCAAGAAGCTCAGTGCTAATTCTGTGCCCAGTTGCAACAAATCCTAGAGCTCTGCTATCATCTCCACCTCCCCATCACTGCATGGTGCTTGGATTTTGTTCTTTGATTGATGCCATACCTTACCAAGTATTCGGCTTGGAAAATTTTCACAAGGGTATGCACCTGATAACCACCATCTGGGCATCCTCCCTGGCCCCTCTGTGCCGCTGCCCTCCAGCCTGCCTCCTAACCATGGGCCGGGTGGCCTGTGCTCGGGTGTGTCTGGTGGAGACGGCAGCTGCCTGTGTGCCCTGCCAGCTGGGAGGCCAGGCCCTCTGCCCGCCCCCTGGGAGGGGAGCCTTATTTCCATGGAGTTCCATGCTGCAGACACGCAGCCCCACAACTCGGGGCCATGTGCATGCTGTGCTCTGCGGTGCTGCTGGCGGGCGGGGCGCTGCCCACAGGTTTTCTGCTGGGCTGAAAAGCCAGACTGGGGCGAGGAGGGGCCTGGCCATGAGCAGGAGGCTGGGTCCTGTGTTTAGGGACAGAGCGTCTTTATCATCTGCACCGACCAGGCTCTGCCGGAAGGAGTGTGGGCAAGCAGCGACAGTGGGGAACGACTAGAGAGAAAGTGGCTATTTATGCTCTGTTGAAACATTCATGAGCCCTGGTGGTTAAAAATAAGATCCAGCTGCGGAGAGGAACAGGCAGGAAGAAGCCCAGGGGTGAGAATGAGAACTCAGACTTTAGGAAATGGAAGCGAAGCCCGATGCTCACTGCCCAGGAGTCCTGGCCTAGAGAGAGGAGGCGGGCGACAGATTCGCTGGGGGCCCGATAGGCAGGGAGGCTGAGGCCTGGCTGTTTGAAAGCTGAGCCCACGTTGCAAAGGCCTGTGATCTGGCTCGCCGGAACTTACTGTGTCAGAGTGGCCGCCCCAGAGCCACAGGCATGCCGGGAAGCCCGAGGGAAGAAGCAAACTTCCATCTGGTGGGCCAGGCAGGGCTGTGGGCATTCGAAGGGGCCCTGCCTCTTCCTGCTGGACCCAGCAGTCCACTGTGGCTGGGCAGCCCAGGCGTGGGCATGTTCTGTGTCCATCCCTGCTGCTGCCCCGCACCTGACCGTTGGCTCACCCGACAAGGCCAGGACTGGCTTACTCCTCCCACTGAGCAGAGGAGCAAGTGGAGAACGCCCGCCCTGAGTCCCATCCCCTGGCTGCTGCCCTGCTGGCCTTGGCTGAGGGCAGGGGAGTCTGGCGGTCTCACCTTCGTGGTTGACCTTGTAGTGCAGTGTGATGGGGCCGCTGCACCTCTGGATGGTCCAGTGGGCCTCCTCCTTTGTGCACGTATCCAAGGGGACACTCTGCCTCTCGCCCTTGATGCAGCCTTCTAGCTAGATATCAAAGACACATTGTTCTTCTCAGATGCCACAGGCCGGCAGTGCTGCAGGGTGAGCCTGCTCTACTAGGGGATAAAAGCACCTCGCCCCCAACGGCAGCTCGGCGCTGCAGGGAGGGAAGAAAGCATCCCACTCCAACGAGCGCTTGCCTCGGCCCACCACCCGGGGCTGGTGTGTATGCACACGGGTGTGCACACGCAGGCTCTGGAAATGGTGAGTGGGTGTGCAGAGGCCAGAAAGGGCCTGGCGGCGGGGGCTGACTGCCTGGCCACGTCCAGCTCCCTCCTCCTGGCTGGGCGTCAGCAAGGGGTAGGGGTTGTCATCGTGCCAGTGGAGGTGCAGAGGAAGCAGGAAAGCCTTGGGCAAGCTGCCTGTGCTGCCGCCTCCCCCAGCCCCAGCCTCTCACCAGCAGCAGCTGGAGGCCCTCGCGGAGGCCGGCCTTCTCGGCCAGGGAGCCTGGCTTGACCGAGTGGACGAAGCTCCCGCGTGCGTTGCCTCCCAGAAGGGTGAGCTGGGAGGTGAGGCTGTCTCCGCTCAGCGTGATGTGCTGTACCGCGGGCCCGGGGCCCCGCACGTGCCCCACAGATGTGACAGAGGGACGGAAGGGTCTGGGTCGGGAATGAAGCGGGAGTTAGGCAGCGGCAGTCAGAAGAGGCTCACCGGGACACCCTGGGGGGCAGCGATCGGGGGCGGAGCCTCCTGGCATCATCAGCTGCCACCTTAGGTGACGCCTTGCAAATGGCTCTTGCTGGAGAACAGACAGGGCCTCTGCCACCCAGCCTGACCACTCAAACCGACCCCCGCAGGTCCGAGACGCTGCTCTCTCCTCCACCCAGGAAGACCCTGTCTCTCAGTGGCTCTCAGTGAGCCGCAGCTGGACCTGGAGGTCCGGCTTCCTTGTTTCCACCAGGCTGTGCGGCCCCAGGTAAGCCCTTTCCTTCCTGGACCCGCTTTGGTTCAGGGGAAGTGAGGGCTGGCTCTGGGATGCTGACTGCAGGACTCTGATTTTGGAGACTGGAATGTCACAGTTGTCCCTTCTGCAGGTCTCCAGGGGGCAAATGGTGTTTGCCCTGTCCCTACCTCCACGCCCACTTTCCCCTCCCATGTGACCACGGTACCTTTCTAGAGAGAACTTCCTAAACATGAGGTTGACCTGCTCCAGGTCGTAGGCGTCCAGGCCCTCAGACTGGTGGGAGGAGGAGGACGAGTGGATGGAGGGGGGTCCGAAGGAGTAGCGCTCGTGACTGTCATCTGCAGAGGAAAGGGATCTGTCAGCAGTGGCCCTGGACTTCCTGCTCCTCCTTGTCTGCCCCCCCAGCAAGGCCCCCGGGTGAGAAAGCCTGGGGAAGGGCCAGCAGACAGTGTGGCTGTGCCAGCCAGAGTCGCTGATCTCTGGGGGCCAGGGTTGGGGTGGCTCCTCTACTTTCTCTGCCGCCCTGGGCCCCTCTTAGCAGCAGGCTTGGCCAGCAGTCTGGTTGGGAAGAGTCCCTTTTGTGTGTGGGGGGATGGGCTAAGGTGGGGTGCCCATTAGCAGTAGTTAGCTCTGTTTTGGGATTGGGTCTCTGTCTTCATCCCGGGGCCACCTGAGGTCCCAGCCCGCCAGCGGTCATGGTCGTCTCCACAGTGGGCAGGAGCGGGCAGGAAGAGCAGAATCTGGACCACGCAGATGCCCTCTCTCACCCTGACTCGGTGGGACTCCAGAGGCCCTGGGGAAGATGCCCCCTCCACACGGCTCGGGCAGCTGGGATGCAGGGTCTGCAAACCCTGCTCCAGGCTGATAACAAAGTCTCCTCTGCAAAGAGAATTTATCCCGACACTGCAAAATGCTTTGGACTGCTGCCCAGAATTCTCTTCCCAGCTCTCCCCTTTCCAAAACTCTTTCAATTCTTCTCATTACCCAACCTCTATTAGGTGCTAACCTCTCTTTAACACTTGATAGCTTCTGATGGTCCCCAATTAAGGAGAGTCACTAATCTTTCATTTTCTCCACCGGCAGTCTGAGCTGGCCTGGGCCTGGGTAGAGGCAGGGTTGGGGGGGTGGACCCTGGAATGAGGGGGCTGGCAGCCACACCCAGGGGATTCTGAATCAGTTTTCATGCTGCTGGCTCTGCAGGTATGGGGACACTGCCACTGTCCCAAGGCACTGGGACGTTTCAAGACGGACCCCTGAACCTCCCCTGCTCCCTCTTCTGTTTGCCCCATCAGATGCTCCCCAGTTCTGTACATCCCAATGGCTCTTCACCGCTGACCTACAGTCTCTGCCAAGGCGAGGGTGTGGGGACATGAGTCTTTGTGTCCTGTGTACCCAGCACAAGGCCTGGCATATGTGGGACCTTGCCATGTGTTGGGCTGAACCCAACTTCTGGGCTGTGAGGCGCAGTGGCTGGCATCCACACATCTCCTCTCTTCCTGGAGCTGAGCATTCAATTCTGGCTCTCTGCACAGAATGTTCGGGCCAAAGGAATATCCTCCTCCATCATCCCAGCTCTGACTACTACATCCTGGTTCCCCAGTGCAGGCCTGTCCACACCTCCAACTTCGGGGCATGAAGAACAACCTCAATCGCCACCCCCCTCATTCTGTCTCCCCTCTCATTCCCAGCGCTCGTCAAGGAATGTTCAAGTGCGACTACAGCTTAAGCCATGCATTTCTTCAGAGGTGTCCCTGCTTCTAGTCCCTGTCCAGTCGACCATTCCTTAATCTCTCTGAGACTCCGGGGTCTCCATCTGAGAATCTGAGAACAGCAAGAGCATTTCTGAAAGGAGTTTTGAGAGTTGATTAAATTGGATCAGGGACACAAGCAAGTACTTCCACAGCACTTGA
Source organism: Galemys pyrenaicus (assembly GCA_019455555.1). Lineage (NCBI taxonomy): Eukaryota > Metazoa > Chordata > Mammalia > Eulipotyphla > Talpidae > Galemys > Galemys pyrenaicus. The sequence continues at coordinate 1,186,759 of JAGFMF010011401.1, forward strand.
CTAAGATCACAAGAGCCATTCTTTCTTACAAACTTAGACCTGCTTCTGACTCCCTGCTCAGCAGCTGGGTGGTCCCTCCTGCCTACAACACAAAGGATGAGCTTCTCAGCGTGCCTCAGGGCCCAGGCAGCTCACTGGAGACAGAGACCTAACGCCCGTGTGCCCAGACAGCGCTTTCAAAATCCACGCCGCACATTTCCTGAGGACCTACTACGTGCCAGGCTCCCTCCGCCTGGGGGCAGGGTGGATGTGTGAGACGTGGCCTTGTTCTTGTTGGATGGCAGGTAGTTGCCACACCTGCAGCGCCTCTCAAGTCTTCAGGGTACCTACCATCGAGGTCTAAGGCATCGAATCCACCGCTCTCATTGTCTTCTTCAACTGTGCTGCAAGACACAAGGGAGGGCGGAGGGAGCGCATGTGTGCACGGAGCCTTCACAAGTGTGTGCAGGTGGTCAAGGGAGGAGAGCTGCTGGGATGCTCTAGCTTCTGGGGCACCTTGGTTCTGAGAGGGTGGGATGGCTGCTGATGGGAAAGTCAGCAGGTGGGTCAAGGGCATAGGGCTGAAGGAGGGCTGGGCCCTCTGCTGGGAGGGCGGGTGACCTGGCAGATCAGAGTCTGTGTGAGCCACACGAGGGGACAGGAAGGGGCCCTGACAGCTCCACCTGCTACTTCCCACTCACTCTCTTCTTTGACAGATACTTAATTCCATTTCTACTTGGATGGGTTCTAAAATGTGCAGCGGGCCGCAAACAGCTCAGTGCCCCTTCAGAGGACTGCACGATGGCATCATCGTGTTCCAAGAGTTCTAAGTTCTCGGCAGAGCAGTGAGGGGGAGGCGGCCTCAGTGCAGCTGCTGATGTGGCTTCAGAAAGCTGCCGGGGACACTCCCCCAAGCTGGCGAACGTGACGCCCTGCGGCCCAGACCAGGCCCGTGGCAGGACTGGAGATGAGGATCCGGCCCCGCCAGCCAGCTCCTCGCTCCCGGACTGCGTGGAAACCACCCAGTCATCTCTGCCTTTGAATGTGATGTGTCAAATACCTGGCTGATTGGAAACATCCAGATGCCCAGGCATTTTCTTTGTTGGGGACACTGATGATTTCCAAGAGGTGAGGAAGTAGTAGGGAGAGCAGATTTGGGGAGACCTTTCATGAGCTCCCTCTGGCAGGAAAAGCCAAGCCCTGTGCCCAGGGGATGGAAGAAACAGATTTGGGGGCAGCAGAGTTTTCATCATCTGACACCTACCTGGGCAACCCTGGGGAAGTCCTATCCCCTCCCTGAGCCTCCGCTTCCTACCTGGAAAATGGGCATCATCATCCTATCAGGGTTGCCGAGGTCCACACGGGCACTAGGGGGAGGTGTCGCCTCCTTCCGCCTGTCACCTGTCACTCACCTGCGATGAGGGGCATCTTCCTTGTAGCGTCTGAGGATGGAGTCATTTCCTGGGGGCTCGGCAGTGATGGACATGATGCTGCAGCGGCTCCGATGGGGCTGCTGCAAACACACCCAGGCGTGTTACAGGAGCCGGATGTCTACGTGCCTGTGCCCCCACAGGCATGCATATTATATACAGGGACTAAATTTAACCCAGATGCATTCCTGCCTCTGACACAGGCACTGGAGGCGACCTTGGCCAGAGAAGGCTCGTGCTCAGCCTAGGGCAGCTGCAGCCATAGAATCTGGTGCACATCTGCTTGAACATCTGCTCGCTGCCTCTGGAGGGGCAGGGAGGATGCAGGCAGGAATGGCGGAGGCTCAGGAGCTGGAGCACCCCTTTATCTTGCACAGGCTGAGCTCAAGCCCCAGAGCTGTGTTTGCCTTGAACACTTGGCTGCCATGTGGTCCTGGGACCTGGTGGTGGTGGTGGCAATGGATGCCTTCCCCCAGACAGCATGGTTGCTGGACCCTTTGAAATGAGGCCTGGAGGCTCCTGGCAAGGGCTGCCTTAAATAAGAACCTTGGATTTCACCCCCCAGAGCCACACTCAGACAGGAATCATTCATTATCAAATCTCTGCCTTCCCCAGGGCCTGATTTTGGAAGCTGAGCTGACAAGCTTCCCAGGGCATTCCCTGGGGTTAGAATTTTTAATCTCAGGCCTTCTGCTGCCTGGTGGGGAAGGTGGCACTGGTTCTGGTGGTTGGGACTCTGCCAAGCTTGGCCCAGGTGGGCTGGAGCAGAAGCGTGGGGGACACTGAGCTAGGGAGGGATCGCTGAGCTTTTGCTCTGGGGCATTTGAGACTTTAGCTGCTCACAGCCTGCATCCGCCTGCCGCTGCCTCCCCAGGCTGCCAGAGTTGCCAGGGGCTGAGAAGCTGCGGCAGAATTTTCAGCCGCCTGTGCAATTCGCTACAGCCCCTTGGAGGCCCATCTCTTCCTCCCACCAAGTGTTAAATTGGGAAAGGAGGCGGCAAGAAGGTGTAAATACATCATGAAGCCGTGGAAACATCTTTAAATAAACATAAGCAGGACCTGGGCTGTAGGACAGAGTGAGTGTTCACAGGTCCCACTTGGGGAGGCGAGAGGGGTGCTGGGGCAGACAAAGCTGGGGACCTGGGCATCAAGTTCTGAGCTAGAAGGGGGAGTGCTGGGGAGGACCATGACTTACCATCTTGGGGAATGAGTTGATGATGGGCAGGGATCTGCAGGAGCTGGGGCTGCCGCCCATGCCTTCTTCCTCATGTCCCCTTACTGTCCGCAGGAGGGGGCAGGAGAGGCAGAGAGGGATGGGGGATGATGGTGAGAGAGAAGAGAGAGAAGGAGAAGGGAACTGAGAGTCCCCGTGGCTCTGAGTGCTTGGGGGCTGTCCTCTCTGGGAGACATCCTGTAATTTCTCCTTAAACGGAGGGAGAACCCAGTCTTGCCTCTCAACATATCCCCACCCAAGCCAGGGCCAGGGCTTCAGGAGGACACTGTCATGCCTCTCTGTGACGTGGCTAGGGGTCCCCACGCTCTCTGGACATTGGGAGTTGGAAGGTTACATCTGCCAGGAGTGACACCCGTCATCTTCTCTGGGTCCCCTCGTCTGCCCTCTACCAGATTCAAAGGAAATGCCACAACCCAGATCTGGACTCCCCATACCCCCACTCCTGTCCCCTTGGAGGGATGAAGCCATCCTCGTCCTCAACCTGTCAACCTCAGAATGGCAGCGTGCAGGGCTCCCGACCCCGCATCTCCGCCCAGCGCGGCCCCAGGAGTCCTCCCAGAGCCCGTGTGCACTGGCCAAGATCCTCCCCTTCCCAAGTCCAGCCTAAACATTCCCTTCTTGGCAGATCCTTCTGTGACCTTCCTCTGACCTCTCTCCTGGGTTCCCAACGCCCCTTTTTCACTCACGGCCTGGGCTCTGCAAGTGTTTACATGGACCAGTGGCACCTGGCACTCGATTCACATGGGCAAACCCTTGCTAGTCAATTATTACTCCAGAGTTGAGGCGAGGACAAATGACAGCAGTTCTGAAGACAGTATGTCTTGGGGAGCCAGGGATTTTTGGGTGAACGGGCAGCCTGACCAAAAGTGTGGGAGGAGGGAGGCACAGTCTCCCAGCAGAGGCCATGCGCAGAGGGTAACGTTCAGCTGAAATGGTAGCAGCCCCCTCAGATGCACAGGGAGGAGCGGGGGGTGGCAGAACCACGGACGTGACACTCCGAGGGTGGACGTGACAATGAACATTAATTACTATCTGGACACCCCCCCACCACGGGGGCCCCCAGGTCTGTCCCAGGTTTACCTGGTAGGATTGATGGCTGCAATGGGAGAAACAGATGGGCCCAGAGAGTCAGAGTGACAGACAGGAGAGGGATCCGGGCGCCTCACTAACCTTGAAATTCTGATGTTCGCTTCAGGCTGATGGGGGATTTGGCTCTCTGCAGCTGAAAGAGAGGGGGGAGGAGAAAAAAGACAGAGGACACAAATCAAACAAGGCCCCAGACACATGTCACTGGAGCTAAGGAAAAAAATAAATTGAGGTGTGCCCGGTGCCCCTCGTCATGCGGCTGCCTGAGTCAGTCTCTGGAATCGGGAGGCATAGGGTGTCCATCTCCAGGGCTGCTCCTCACGGCCCAGCTGGGGCAGCTGCCACACGCACCAGCTGTGCCCTGGGAGGGGGTGCGGAAGGAGTGTGTGCCTAGGAGTGTGTGCGGAGGAGGATGAGGAGGCTGAGCATACCTGGGACACGGCGTGGGGGAGTTTTCAGAAAAAGGACGAAGTGGCTGCCTGGCCACCGTCATTACTAGCTACCAGAGGTTTCCCAAGGTCTGGGGTTGCTGCCCGGGCCTTCTAGCTCCATCCACACAGGTGGGGCAGAGGGGTAGGAGGAATGAATGGTCAGGCCTTGGTGGCCATGCCTGTCTTATTTAAGGTGGTTCCCTCCCTGCCTCCCTGCCTCCCTGCCTCCCTGCCTCCCTGCCTCCCTGCCTTCCTGCCTTCCTCCCTCCTTCCCTCCCTCCCTCTCTCCCTCCCTCCTCATTGAGCATCAGCCATGTGCCTTGGCTTACAGGGATTACTGAGCAAAGCAGGGGGATTCCTGCTGAAACTCCAGTTCCCAAAATGGTGCCGATCACAAGCAATTAATATTAATAAACGTGTGATAGGCACTCCATACTTAATATGTTGAACATACAAATGAATTTGGAAATGATGCTTATTTCATTCACCCTTGCTTTCTATTTTACGCTTCTCTTATATTTATAAGAGACGAGAGAATTGGTTAAAAACACACACAGAAACAGCACGAGCTAGCAGGATCTCTGTTCCCAGGGCTGAACTAAGTCACGGAATGTGCCAGGAGCACGTGTGGCTGTGCTGTGTCCTCGCCTGCACACAGGGGGCTCCCGCCTCCAGCCCTACCTGAAGGTCTGACGATGGCCCCCCCACTTGGCCCCTCCACGGGCAAGTACCTGGATGGCCTTCAGATTCATCCTGCGCTTGCAGGGGTGGTAGGGCGGGAAGTATCTGTTGTCTTCTGGCGACTCCTCTGAGGTGGATGAATCATCAGCTTCCTGACCGTTGATCCTGGGGCTGGCGTCATCGAAATTCTGAGAGATGATGGTCATGGGCAGGTTCCTGGGTAGACTCTGGCGACAAAGAAGTACGGGACATGAGGAACAGCCAGCAGTCACCAAGGGTTCAGCTCGCGGTGCCAGCGGTCTCTCAGCCACCATGCTTGAAACTCTGGGTGACGAGTCTTCTCTCACGAGTGGCGTGCACCCAGATGCCAAGGCTTATATCCTAGCTCAACTCCCCACAGCTCCTGCACCACCATCTCCTTCTGCCGGGAACTGGAGAAGACACTAGTTTTCTTCCACAGTAAATAGCAAAGGGTTGGTCCTAGTGGTCTCAGCCCTTAGATCTGAGGTACCACCATCACATCACAGTTTCCAGCACTTGCCTAAGCTGCAGATACAAAATCAAAACTGCTGAGTCACTGAATAAGGACAAAACAGTGCCAGGGACTGCCCTAATTGTTTTATATTGTCTGAATATAATACTGTCTGAAGCTGAGGTGCAGGAGCACTAAGTAATTTCCGGTTGCCTGTGCCCGAGCCACACAACACCCTTGTGCTACATTAACTCCAAACTCAAATCTTTTTTCCTTGTTTATCTGAACAAAATCTTGGAGGTCCCAGAATAACAACCAAGCTCCTTAGCCCATAAACCCATTCACCCTGCCACCTCCTCCTACATCTCCAGCCTGTGCCCATCTCCTGTTGTACAGTCTGCCAATAGCAAGCCATGCAACGGTCATGCAGGCCCTGCCCCCCACCCCCGCCCCGCATGGACTATCAGAATCTTCACCTAATCAGGGGCCATCACAATTCTCCTTCACATATTTAGCAGCAGCTCTCTGAGGTTCTACCCTGTGCCTGACACCCCACTAAGGACCTTGGAAAATCGAGGGGCCCTCATGGAGTTTCTGCATTATTACAACTGTAGTAAAATCTGTTGAAGGAATCACATGGGGTTTTTATTATGGGGACCAGTGGAGCCTAGCCCGTAAGTGGCATGTTGGCAGCAGGCAGCAGGCAGCATTTGGCCAGGTGAAGTCAGGGGCAGCATTCCAGGTGTAAGTCCCACGGCAGTGATAACTGTTCCTGGAGGAAATCTTTCCTGGGACCTGATGGATGATACAGGGCTCCCCTGGGCTCCCACAGCACCCCCTGTACTTATAACTTACAACGCTGGGCTGGAAGGGCTTGCTCCTGCATTTACAGTCCTCAGACTCGCACATGAAGCACTTGACCCTCAGCCATAAAGGCACAAACTATGCTATGACATGCATGCTGAACTTCACACTGCTCACGAACGAGCTTCCTCATAGGCACTAGTGACTACAGCAGAAGTAGGGTGTCTTAAACCCAGTGACTGCCAGATGGATTTAAGGGAACCTGGGGGAGGCTAGTGACCAGCCGTGAAAGGGAGCTGAAGCTACCCGATGAAGTGACCCATGACCTCGCTGGCAAGTGGCCAAGTCAGGCATCCAGCCTGCATCTTTCAGCTTCAAGATGAGTGTCTTGTACTCATCATGACACAGATGCACAGAAAGTTCCAGGACATGGGTTCTTCTGGGACTGGTAAGAAAAGATATGCTTCTGGCCGGAGACCCATGGCAAGGGATGGCAGTGAGCCTGCTCAGCGGGGTGGGGAGGCACCTGGCTGCAGGAGTGGAGGTTCAGCCCACGCCCACCTGGTCTAGGCTGTTGCTGTCCTTGGAGAGGCGCCTGAGCTTGCTCTCCAGGTTGACGATGCAGGCTTCCCGCCGCACCATCTCGATTCTCATCTCGTCGTTCTTCTCCTCCAGCTCGCGGATCTGTTTGCGGTACTTGTCCTTTTCGATGAGGCACTGCGAGTACTGGGTCTGCGCCTCGTCTCGGGAGTGGAAGGCCTGCGGGGACCGGGAGGACTCGGGTCTTCCTCTAACCAGATCAAACTGCATCCGGGGGCAGGTGTGGCCTCCTGCTAGAAACCCTCTTCCCAGGCCAGAGTCAGCACAGCGTCTCCCCAGTTCTCGGGCATTACGGTCAGCGCCTTCCTCAGTGACACACGTCAGCGCCCTCGAGATGTGCCCGGCCCTGTGCTGAGAGCGCAAGTGCAGAATCTCCAGGAGCCTGCTCCTTATGCCTGTGAGGCAGCCTTGTTGTTATTTATGTATTTTTAAAAAAGATTTTAAAATGTATCTATGCATACAAGAGCTGGGGTACAGTCCAGAGGCACGGAGGGTGAAAGGATTCACCAGAGACAGAGTGGAGAGCAGGACAGACTCTAGATCTACTGAAATACACGGCTGAGGGGAGCAGTAGATGAGGCAGGAGAGGTCTGCTGTGCCGTGTGGGTCCCCTCCCTGGCTGGGGATCGAACTTGCACTGCAGTGGCTGCAGAAGCCCCACAGTGCAGTGCTCAACTCTTTGCATCACCAGCGAGGCCCAGCCTTGTCATTATTATTCACATTTACAGGTGAGGACACTGGGGTCTCCAGGGGGTGGCAGTGAGGTGGTGGTCACACGTCTACTGAGTGCCAGTGCCATCTTACTCTGGAGAGTAGGCATTTAAGGCCACGCTGTGTTGTAGGAGTTGTTGGAGTTCAGCTCAGGCCCATGATATTCAAATGCCTGTGAATGCTGAAATTCACAATTTTGAAATTGTTTTTGGGGTGGATTTCATCTTTGGAATGGAAAGAGGAAAGGTGGACCCCGAGTAATTCCTGCAGAATTAATGACACTGAACCGGCTGCAATCCTGATTGATCTGAACGGCTGGGGGCGGGCGCAGTGCTGCAGTGCGGGGCCCCACAGTGCCAGCTGCCCCAGGGGCCCGTACCTGGTCCCGCTCCCGCTCCACCTCCTCCAGCTGCAGCATGACTGTGTTCATGCGGTGCTTGTACATGTCACAGTCCTTCCCCAGCGTTGAGCACTTCAGCTCCAGGTCCTCCTTCTCCTCCAGGTACTGTGAGCGAGACGCAGAAATCAATATGCACCAAGCCATCAGCATGGCACGTTCCAGCTGACTGGCTGGAACTGGCCCGTCCCTCCCTGCATGCACTGCCTGTGCCTCTCAGGGGCAGCCTTCGGACTCGAAGGCATCACAGTCGTAGCAGAGCTAATCAACTGAGACTGGCTGTGAGGCTTCTACGTGCCAGGGAGTGAGGGGAACGGTGCACGCATGTGCCCCTGTGGCCTTGAGCCCTCAGGGAAGCCAGGTGCTATGCTGACACTCTGATGCATAAATACTTGCATGGGTGCTGATGTTGGTATGCCTAATGGGCTCATCCCACGTGTCAGGGCTACTCCCTGGAAGAGAGTGTGGGGTCGGGGAGGCCCACTAGTGCAGCTCAGCTCATAGCCCTCCTCGGTGTGAAGGATGTTGCCTTCACTGGGGGGCTCCCACCTTGTCCCGTAGCTCCTCGGCTTGGCGGACCTCCTCCTGCAGGTTGTAGATCTTGTTGACGAGCTCCTGCCGGTCCTCCAGAGCCTCCTTGCGGTCATGCTCCAGGATGTCCAGGATGGCCTTGTCCGAGTCAGGTAGGCTGCGCTTCCCGGCCTGCGGGGGCGGGTGGGCAGGTGTAACAGAGCAGGGGTAGGGGGATGGCAGGGAGCAAGGTGGATTTGGAAGGTGGGGGGCAAAAGAGCTGGCAACAGACACCGAGAGCAGGCTGATTCATGCCAGGAAGGCAGAGGCAGGAATCACTGTCTCTCGGGGTCTTTAAGCAGCTTATTATTTAAGAATTTTATCACCTGGAAAGAAGCATAAAACCCACTTCTGCTCAGGAACATCCGATGCCTATTGTTCCACCCCAGCTCTTATCGGAACTGAGAGAAGCAGTTGTGCTTCTCCAGACACTTCGTCGGTGACAACAAAGAGGGCTGATCTGCTTTCCAGATGCTTTCCCTGAAATATCAGTTCATCTGCTCCGATTAGATGGGGATTTATCCTCTGCTCGGAATCCGAGCCCAACGCCAGGCTGCCCGTCCTGGGAGAGGGGGCTAATTCTGGAGGGAGGGGGGTGACTTTTCTCTTTCCCTGCCCATGTATTTTGGGATGTTCTTCCTCAGCGCCTTTCTCCCCCATACGCACAGGCGCTTCTGTGTTGACAAACGTGGGGAGGCACTCAGAAGTTTTAACAAACCACACGGCGCTGAGGGTTGAGTTTCCAGGAATCTTTAAGAGTAAATAGGTTCCCTGAATGTGCTTTTTTCACAGAGCCTGGGCATTGGTATCTGTGTGAATGGAAGTATGATTTCATATAGTGTCTTTTCGCTGAGAAGTGGGAGGTGTGGTTGCCCTCACTGTGGACAGGACAAAACTAAGGTGCCCTAGGATGGCATGAATTGCCTAGGTCCTGTAGGCAGAAAGTGGGGCCTCTGGGCATCAGGCTGAATCCTCACCCCCCCTCCCCCCTTCTTCCCCACCTTCTCCCAGACGCTCACCTGTATGATGGACTGCAGCTCCTGGATTTTGGTCTTCAGCATCTCATTCTCCCGCTCCAGCTCTAGAACTTGTTCCTTCTTGGGCCGATTCTCGATGTCATTCTTCAGTTTCAGCGACTGGTTCCTCTCCAGCTTGCACTCCTCTTCCATCTTATTCAGCCGATGCTTTAGCTGATCAATCTAAGACACCCCAAGAGTGCCACACACTCAGAAACATACAGCCTCGCCCAAGCCCACCGCATTTCCAGCTTAACCGGTTACACCTTCCTTCCAGTAGGTGACAGAGAAGGGCTCCAAGGACCCTTCTCCAGTTAAACAAACTACCACCTCCTTGTTGATGGCGCTCTATCAGTTTAGGGCAGATCCAAAGGCTACATATGCCTTAGAAAATTCCCTCAGGAAACTTGTGGGCGGACAAGGGTATGGATTAGGATAAGACTCCTAAACTGGCATTTCCCTGAGGCAGACGATCCATTTCAATATCCTTTTGTGATGGGTTTCAAACTCTGATCCTGAGAACCAAGGATCTCCCAGGACACCGCTACTGTTGCTGCAGGCAGTTGCTGCAGGGAGCGAAGAGATGGCCGAGAAGTCAAAGATCTGATTTGTCACCAAACCTTTCTGCTTCCCCAGCCTGGCTGGTCTTGGTAAAATACCCCAAACAAGAGGCATTTCAAGGGCAGCAGGGAAGGGAGGCACAAATAGGTGGGTGTCTGATTCAGTTCTAGGCCTGTGGGGAGGCTGGTCTCAGGAGATCTGGCAGGTAGGGGCCAGAGCTAGGGAGAGGCCTGCACCCCGACAGCCTGAAGGAAGGAAGAAAGAGGCAAGCAGGAAAGGAGCCTGCGGATGAGAAATGACCCAAGGCCTCAGCTGGCCAGATGCTCTTTCAAGTTCTAGATACACTTTCTTACTGTTGATATATCTCCAGGGAGACATAACACAGTATAAAATTCTAGGAGAGAAAGTTATAAATCCCCGCACCACAGATTAACATCCTCACATCCTAGATAAAACAGCACAGAAACCTCTCTTGCCCATGCAAAAAAAAAAAAAAAAATCGGTATCTTGGACAGTCAATGCCAGTGCCCAGTGCTGGGTTCAGATCCCTGGCTCCAGGCACGTGACCACGGGGAGCTAGCCTGTGGGGTGCTCACTGGGAAGGCCCCTAGGTCAAAGATTTCTGGTGCATTATCTTGGCAACCCTACGGTATAGGTCTTATTTTCATTATGACCATTTATGAGGAAATCAAGACTAACAGCCAATGAGATGGGAACATCAGCAGCCAGAATTTGAATTCAAATCTACAGGATTGAAAAGCTCTTTTGCATTATAGAAACACTCTCCTGTCCGCTAAGCCATGGACTCAATCTGTTTGGATACTTGTGGACTATTTACCGGTCTGGCTGCTCCAACTAAGAACGGTGACCTGAGCAGAAATCAGGTTATTTATCCCCGTGTCGCCCAGAGTGCTTAGCACAGTGCCTTCCACATGGCAGGTGCTTAATAAATATTCCAAGAGTTTATTTTCCACCCAGCAGCCAGAGTGATCCTTCTAGATATAAATCAGCTGTCACTCTTCTGCTCTTGCTCCTTTAGGGGCTTCCCATCACAACTGGAATAAATTCCAAAGTTCTTACCACGTCCCCATGATCTGGACCCTGGCCATCTCTCCCACTTCTTTTCCTGCCCCTGGCTCATCTCACTCCAGCCCCACTGCTGCTCATGCTGTTTCTCAAAACACTAAGCATGGCGCATGCTTGGGCCTTTCCACTTGCTCCTTGCTCTCCCCCAAGACCTACATGGCTGGCTCCTCCCCTTTGGTCAGGTGTCTGATCAAGTGTCCACTTCTCAGGAACCTTCCCTCACTGTCCTATTTAAAATAGTGTCCCTCCCTCCCTCACTATCCTCACACTTCCCCCCTCTTCTTAACAGCACTTACTACTACCAGGCATTTATGTGTTTGTTTTCTGACTAGAATGTGAGCTCCATGACAGCAGGGCCTAGGCTGTGAGTTATGCGTCCCTAGGAAAGAGCCTGGTGATGGTGGCACTCAATCAATAAAAGGAATACACCAGTTCAGCAAATCCCCTGTTGGGGATTTTCTTCATGTTGGCGATAAACTCGTTAACCATGTTGAATGTCAGCTGGTGGGTCGCTCGTTGGCGAGTTCATTGACTAGCCCTCTTTGCCATGCCGATGTCTGTGGCTATGGCTACGAAGGGCACAGTCCTGGCCTCAAGGACCTCATGTGCTGTGAAACAGGCGCTGTGTTCTAGCGCTGTCTCCTCAATGATTATCCTCCTCCCCTGCATGGTGCGGGGCCTGTGTCCACATGTCCACGCACGCACACCCCACGGTGGGTAGATCCTGGCTCCTGAGCAGAGGGAAGCCACGTTGGGTCCGTGTGCACATGTGTGCACATATGCATGGTGGATCTGGAGCCAGTGGTGGGGTGGCCCCCTGAAGCTGTGCACATGTGCATGCTGAATTGAGACCTCCTGTGCACCCCATTTCCTCTGGTTTTCCGGGACTTGTGGACACTTGTCCGCATGAGCCTGCGGGTGGTCTGGAGCCCTAGTGGCCTTGGTTTCCCCTTCTCCCACCTGGTTGTAGCCCCACGGAGAGCCCCTCACCTCGAGCTGCAGGTCCCGGCTCCTCATGACCGCCATGTTCTTCTCCTCACTGAGCTGGGCGTAACGCATGGCCAAATTATAGTTGTCGTCCTTCACCTTGACCAGCTCATCATTGTAGCTGTCCCGCTCCTCCTTCATCTTATAGTACCGTTCTTGGTAGGTCATCAGCTCCTCGTAGGTCAGTACCAGCTGCTTCTTCTCATCTTCCAGTTGTCGGGACTTGGCCAGCAGCTCACAACGCTGCAGGTCCTTGGCCTTCATCTGCTGCTGCAGCTTGATGACTTCGTTCATCAGGAACTGAGTGAGGCCCTCGTGGCCCTCTTCCACTGTGGAGAGGGGCACCCAGTCAGGCCTGACAACTGGGAGGGGGCTGAGGAGGCTCCAGACGAGGGTCAGTGTCGTTCGTTCACGCATTCACTCACCAACATTTTATCGAGCTCTCACTACCCATTAGGCACTGGGGATGCGGGGTGAGCAAAACAGCCTTAGTCCTGGCAGAGCTTAAGGTCTGACAAGAGAGACAGACATTAAAAAAAGCAAATGATCACGCACAGGTAAAGCAGCAGATGGAGAGGATTTCACAAAGTGAAGGTAGAGGGGCTCTGAGAGTGTAGCAGGGGACCAGAGCCAGCAGGGGTGAGGAGGAAGGGTGTGGTTAGAGAAGGTCCTGATGCTTGAGCTGAAATGTTAAATTGAGGCGGGAAAACACATTCTTGGAAGATGGAACAACACTGCCAAGGCTCTGTAGGGAGGAGGAAGAACTTGGCACATTTCAGGAACTGAAGGAAGACTGAAGTGGTTGGGGCCCAGGGAGAGGGAGTGGGAGAAAGGTGAGGCTGGAGTGACAGCAGGGGCTGGGCCAGGTAAGGTCTTTGTGGGTGCACTAAGGACTTGAATCTTCAGATGGAAGTAATGAAAAACCACTGAGAGTGGGGAAGAGTACCCTGGGAAGTGGAGAAAACATGGGACAGAGCAGGAATGGGTAGAGAGTCAATAGGCTGGACGAGTCTGGACTGGGGTAGTGGTAGAGATGATGTAAAGACTGACTGAAGAATACTTAGGAAGAAAACTAAGAAGACAAGATGGCCAAGGACTCTGACTCATGGAATGCTGGCACGAGCAGGCGAGGCAAGGGTAAGACCTGCCATCCACGGGGGGGATGAGTCTCTGTCCTACCCCATCAGTGCTCACAGGGACATTCCACAAACCTCTCCATTTTGTCACCTAACTTTCATCATCAGGCAAAAAAAGGGCACTCAAATATCATAGAGTCATAGAGCTGTCTCGCTACTGGACACCCGCGTGCCCACACACCCACACCCTCCAGTCTGAGTGCTCTGCTGGCAAAGCCACTTACCCACAATGGTGGAGAATCTCCGGGTGGGTTCCTTCCCAGTCACCAGTTTGTACAGTTCTGGGTAGTAAAACTCCAGGCTCTCCAAGAAGACCACATAACCCCTTTGCCCCTTAGTATGTAGAATGTCCAACAGTCGACCTAAGGGAAGGGCCCATCAACCAGTGAGAAGAAGCGTACCTGTTGGACTGGATGCAAACATCCAAGCCCAATCTTATCCTGAACTCATATCCTTCAGTAGCCTCTGAGAAGACAGTCTCACCACATCCTGTCACTCCTGAGTTGGCTCTTGGAGTTGAGATAATGCAAATCAAAGTGCCAGGACCTCAGCAGGGATTCAGTGGTGTTACTTTCCTTTCTCTAAGAAATTGGTAGAACCAGGATAAGTAGAATTGCAGCCACAGGAAACCAACAGTTTCAAAGAGCTTCCCAACTGACCAGGGCTAAAATTAACCATACAGGCATCAGCTCTCCTGTGTTTGAAGGTTGGTGGTACAATCGCAGTTACAGAACAGTATATCTTTTTCTGGGATTTAAAGCCAGAAGACACATATTTGGGTGGGAAGCAAGGAACAGTCTAATAGGACACACAGCTCCATGTTCGCCTTTGGGACTATCATCTTCTCTGGAAAGATCTTTAACCTAAAATGATTGAGATCAATCAAAAGTGATCAAGGGGTATGCTTGGCTGGGCTGATGCAGCCCCTCAGCTCATGCTGGTTACACTCTACGTTCCCCCGTAGTTTTCAGTTTCTATCCTACCAGTTCTACTTATGGTTATATTTCTTGTTCCTTCCTTAGACATTTTGTTTTCAGATATTTCTCCCCTTGAGGTGCTGAAGCTCTACCTTTACCGCAGGATACACGCAATAATGAGCCTCATCTTGTGTCTACGGCTTGTTTGGTGAAGCTGCTGGGAGCACTGTGTCGAGCAGGAGTCTAGAGTCACACCCGAGCTCAGAAGGAGAGGCTGCTGTGATTAGTGATCTTTGACAAGCAAGCAAAGGACAGTCGCAGTACAGGTGCTACTTATCACCAGCTGCACCGTGGGATGGTGATTTTTGAACCTTTTAAACTGTGAGCCACAGAAAGAAACACGTTTTTATGTTGTGACCTAATGTCCACAGACAAAGGCGAATATACACACATGTATATTTGTCTGTATACATACACACACAAACCCAAAACAAGTTTCAGAAATCATACTTTACTTGCCACGTATGTGACTCTCACAGACCCCTAGGCAGTCTGGAAAACTCTGTGGACTTCTCAGTGTAATAGTTGTAAACAGATAAGATGCATCTGATTACAAAGGGAATAAATGATAATATTTTACAACTATATAAAGTATAAGTTATCAAATATTACATTTGTGGTTCAGCAATAAATGCGCGTCTTTATCAATGCGTTTGATAATCAGGTGTAGTAGTTACTGTGATTCCGAGTGAGAGATGACAGTAAATGCTATTTTGGGAGCTCTTTACAGCCATAATGACATAAAGATACCTGTAAGTTTCATTGTTGACAAAGCGATGGGTATCACTAAGCTATATACTATGAGTTGTTACCTACCTATATCCATTATGGAAGAAAATGCTAAATCTCAGCTTAGGTTAATAAAACAAAAGATGTAGTTTCCTGCCTGTTTAAGTTCATGGACCCTCTCAGTTCTATACATGGACAACGTGAAGGTGCCCAAGGGGTGAGCAGAGGAGAGCGGACCCCTGCTTAAAAATTTCTGACTCAGAAACTTCCTTTGGGTCCAGTTAATTGAAAGGCATTTCCTAAAGCGGCCACTAGGGGCAGCCCATCCTTTCCCGCAAAGTGACTCCCAAGGTTACCTGATCGGTTGATCTTGGAGGGTAGCATGGGCGCATTAAGTACTTCATCTTCGTCCTGCTCATCGATGACCTTACACTGGCGCAGGTAGGGGGTGAGCTTGGCTGGGTTGATGTAGCGACTCAGCATGTGCCGGTTGCACTCTACGTTTTCCCACAAGGCATCCTCCTCGTCCTTCAGCGTCCCCATGTAGTCATCCATCTCTGGCCCTCCTCCTTTTAGACATAAATCCCAACAAGGTTAATAAAAGAGCCTCACTGGAATAGCTCTGTAAACTCCTCTGGAATGCTCTCTAGAATATATTGTTAAGTTAAAAAAAAAGTAAAGTGGAGAAAGTATATATGACATTTTACTTTTTATTTAAGGTATATGAATATAGACATATATTTCCTTACATACTAAACAATGGACAGATAAGACATAAACATTAAAAAAATATTTATAGGAGGGAAAATTTGTGCAGTTGTAGATCCTTTCCATCCAACTTTTTATATCTCTTACTAAGAATTTGTCTAAAAATCTATGTACTATCATTTTTTATTTTACAATTCCACATAAATTTAATACTGTATGTTTCCTGATTTCCTATCTCAACCAGCTTTTTACTCTCTAATTTTTTGAGGTTTATCTAGGTTGATACATACAGATAGGATTCATTTTTAAAATATGCATATACCATACTATTTACTTTTTAAATGTATACAATTCAATGGTTTTAGTATAGTCACAGAACTGTGCAACTACCACCACAATTAACCTGAGTATATCTTCATCACCTCCCAAAAGATGCTACATACACTTTTATTAGTCACTTTCCATTTCCCTCCAATACAGCTGTAAGCAAATCCTCTTCTGCTTTCTGTTTCTTTAGATGTGCCTATTTTGGATATTTCCTAAAAACAGAACTATACAACATGTGGTCTTTTGTGACTGGTTTCTTTCACTTAGCATGCCTTCAAGTCCATCCATGGTGTAGCATGTCAGTAAGTCATTTCTTTTTATTGGTGAGTAATGTTTCCTTGTACGAATAAACCACATCTTGTTTATCCATCCACTGGAGGGTATTGGGGTTGTTTCTATTTTGAGGTTAATATGAACATGCTATGGAAATTCATGTATAAGTTTTCAGTTTTCTGTATGTAGATATGGGTAAAATTGGAGATATCTGTTTGGGACAGAGAGAGGAGTGGAAGTGCTGAGCTCTATCATAACTCTCCATGTTAAACATCTTGCAGTAGCGCCAGGCAGTTTCCTAAGTGGTCTCACTATTTTACATTATAGCTATCTATAAGGGTTCTGATGAATCCATGTCCTTGCCAATACTTGTGATTGTCCTTTTTTTTTTTTATTACAGTCATCTAGTGCTGGGGGTGGAGGGGCCGTGGTACCATGGCATGGTACTTCTCAAGTGACTAATGGTATTGAGTACCTTTTCATGTGCAAAGAGGTTATTCATGCTGAGAAATGTCTATTCAAATCCTTTGACCATTTTAACACTGGGTTGTCTTTACTATCGGCTTGTAGTAATTCTTTATGTGTTCTGGATACAAGTCCCTGATAAGGGATGTGATTTGAAAATATTTTATTCACTCTGTTGGTTATCTTTTCACTTCACTGAAGGTATTATTTGTAGCACAAAGAATTTTCAAATTTTGGTAGTCCAATATGGTTTTTATTTTTCACTTGTGCTTTTTGATGTGCATCTAAAGAACCATTGCCTACCCCAAGGTTATCTAGGGTTACTTCTATTTTGTTTCTAAAAGTTTTACACTTTCAACTCTTGCATCTAGGCCTATGATGCATTTTTAAAAAAAGATTTATTTGCTTATGCATGCAAGAACTGGGGTACAGTCCAGAGATGTGGGGACTGAGAGGATTTACCAGAGACAGAGTAGGGAACAGAACAGGCAGATCCACTGAAGTACACTGCTGAGGGGAGCAGCAGGCAAGGCAGGAGGTCTGCTGCGCCATGTGGGTCTCCTCCCTGCCTGGGGATTAAACTCATGCTGCAGTGGCTGCGGTTTGCTCCATAGTGCTGTGCTTAACCCATTGCACCACCAGGGAGGGGCCACATCTTGAGTTAATTTTTTGTATGTAATGTGAGGTAAGGGCCTAACTATTGTTTGTGAACATTCAGTTGTCCCAACACAATTTATTGAAAAGATAATTATTCCTCCATTGAGTGTTCTTGACATCTTTGTCAAAAATCAGTTGATCATAAAGTATTTGTTTCTGTACTCCCAAGTCTATCCCATTGACGCATATATCCTCATCCTTATACCAGTACCACAGTGTCTTCATTATTGCAAATTTATAGAAAATTTTGGTATAAATCATCCAACTTTGCCCTTTGTTTTAAAGATTGTTTCAGCTATTCAGGGTTTCTTGCAATGCCATATGAATTTAAGGCTCAACATGTCAACATCTGCATGAAAAGGAGCATCTGAGATTTTGATAGTGAATCCACTGAATATGTAGAGTAATTTGAGGCACGGTCATATTGAATAGTATTAAGTGTCATAAACCATAAGTATGGGTCTTTCCATTTATTTAATCTTTAATTTCATTCAGCCGTGTTTTATGATTTTTTTTTGTTTTATGATTTTTGATGTGAAAATCACAAACATCTTTTGCTAAACTTATTCTTAACATTTTATTGTTTTTGGTAACATTTTAAATATGAATCTTTTTCTTAATTTCATTTGTGGAATGCTCATTGTTAGCATATAGACATACAATTGATTTTTGCTTATTGATTTTTCATTCCAAAATGTTACTGAAGTAATTTATTCATCCTAACAGTTTGTTAGTGAATTCCTTATGATTTTCTACACGTAAGAATGTAATTTATGATGAGAGCTAGTTTTGCTTCTATCTTTTCATTATAGATGCCTTTTATTTCTTTTTCTAGTTCAATTGCCCTGGCTAGAATCTCCAACACTATGCTAGAAAGAAGTGGCAAGAGTGGGTATTAGTGTCTTGTTCTGATCTTGGAAGAAAAAACATACAGACTTCCACTAGTAAATATGAGGCTGATATGGCGGGGAGGAGAGAAGGGAGAAGTAGGAGGGCAGAGATTTGAAAGTATTTGATTACAACAATTATATCTAGGAACAATTATATCTATAGGGGAGCAGTGACTCACCTATAGGCATGTGTTAGTGGTGGAAATAAACTTGATGAATTCGGAGGTTAGTGGTTGAGGAGAACTTGAAAATGATACTGTGTTAGTATTTACAACAAACATGTGTCAATGTATTACCTGCATAGTTGAAAAAAATTAACCAAGTTGAAAACTAGATCTAGGGCAACAGATACGCCAGTCCCCAACATTTGACAGAAATGCCAGTGCCTTGATATCTTGTTTCTACCAAATAAACCCTCTGGCTGTCACGAGCTGACCTGCTCAAGGAGGGCCAGTCCACAGCGGGGGCTGCAGCCATCAGATTCCTTCTGGGGATTTCACCTGGGGTCAGGAGACAGTAGGCTGGCCCCACGTATTATGGGGGATCAGCTAGCAGGCAGCCCGGAGGCTAGAGCTGCTGTGACAAAGCAGAGACACAGCTAGTGGCAGTGATGGAGGCGGAGAAGGTGAAGGCGCCCCGAGGAGGCAGGCCAGGGAGAGAGTGGAGACCTGAGGGTGGTGAGAAGTGGCGGGATTCAGCTTTTGGGGTATATAACTTCAGTCCCCATCCTGTTAGCCTTGCCGATAGGTGTTGTCTGGTCCTTGCTATAGGCCTGCAGAATGCTCCCCATTAATCTGAGTTATTTTGAGAGGGCTTTTGCTACATGTAAAGAACCTTGAGTAAAAAAAGAAAATATCAATTTGCTTTTAAGAGCAATCACTGATTTACGTGACTAAAAATGGGGATTCTGTCCCACTCCACCCAACAAACTTCGCACAGACAACATGTTGCGTCAAGGCTCACGTCCTGAGGTCCGCTGGCCCTTCCCGACATGCAGAACCGGGGCCACCGTGAGCTTGTGGCTCTGGCAGTACACGTGTCCTCACGCGGTCATGCACTGTGACAGTGTGTCAGAACAGTCTATCCCATGCAGAGAGGAAAATGTACTTGCCTTTACTATTGTTAGAGTCAACATCCTAAGAATTTGACTCAACAGATTATTTGCGGTGTAGACAGGGTGGTAAACACAAGCAGTCGAGTGACATAAGAGCATTTACATGGCAACGAAACCCGAGTGGTGAGAGGACCCACGACATGGACCCATCTGTTCCTTCAGGAGTCGAAGGATAAGGGGGGAGCGACTTGCCTATACGCATGTGTTAGTGGTGAAAATAAACTTCAGTGGATTCAGCCAGTTGCTACCCAACTCCACCTTCCCTGCTAGGAGCCCCAGAGATCACACCCGCTAGGCCAGGAGACACGGGCAAGAATGTTCAGCAACGGCATTGTGCATCCAAAAATCTGGAGACCACACACTTGTCCTGATGCAGCAGAGAGGAGCGTTCACTTGTGTGTTCAACAAAGGCACGCCTTCCAGCAGGGGAAATGACAGGAAGTACACGCAACCACACACTAACTTCAGGGATGAACTAACTTCAGTGACGGTGAGTGGAAAACGCAAGTCACAGATGAATCTCTGCACCATGTCTAAAACATGCGCTCTTATGGCTTCATGGCCGCACTACACTGAGGGACAAAGGACGACGAATGACCCCCTGGCGTCCCCTCCCAGGAGGGAAGCCCGATGGCTGCGGCTTGGAGGGACACCCAGGAGATGTTGGTGACACCGGGAGTTGTGCTACCACTTCAGCTGGGGACATGCTCAGTGTCTCACAGACACAGGTATGCACACATGAAAGCACATGTATATACTTTTACATCTGAAAGTTTCATGGGCAAAAAAACTATGAAGAGTATAATAAGCCTTGAAAGAAAAAGACCCTCTCAGACTCCACTTTGGGTGTACTTCTCTCCTCAGACACTGCACTGTAAGTCGTTCTGACTCAGGTCTACCACTCGGGAAAACCCGGTGCTGGTGTCCAGTGCTGGGCGGAGGAAGGAAGCATTTCTTTGAAGCTACTCTGCCAGGAGCGCCCTCTGAGAGGCCGAGTCTCTGCCTTTTCACAGCCTGCCTCGCCGGGGCCCTCCCTCCTCTCAACCTCAGCTGGACCCGTGGCAGTGCAGACCCAGCTCTCAGCAGGCACCGGCTCCCAGTCGCAAACCCTAGGCCGCATTAGTTTTCCTACCAGCAGTGGGAAAAGCAGGTTCAAGCTTCTGAAAGAGCCAGCATCACCCACCCACCTCCGGGGGCCCGCTGGCCACACTTCCCTTCCTTGCTCGTTCACAACATCCCTGATGTGGCCCTCTACTGCTGTTGTGATGAAGTTCAAAGTCTTTGTCCTGGCCCCGGAGGGGCTGCCTGGCTGCACCCCCAGGGCTGGCTGCCCTGACTCTGCAAACTCCTGCTCCTTTGGGGGCCGTTCCCTGCACCCCCTCTCCCCCGCCACTCCCCTGTGAGTCTGGGGTAAGTCTCACTTTAATACTTCTTGGCATAGAGGCGGTGACGCAGGTGAGGTACCTGGCATGTGGCTGGTGCCTGAGGGCCAGGAGCCGCTCTCCGGATACTGAGGTCTGTCTTCTCCTCCTCCTGGCGGGGGCTGGTCTGGCCCGTAGCAGGGCTCCCTCTGGACCTGGAGCATCAGTGGCTGGGGTCTGCAAAGAGAAAGATGACCTGACTTTGTGGAGGGGTGAAGGCCAGAGAGAGGAAGAACATTCAGAGCATCACAGCGATGCTCTGCCCTGGAAGAGGAGGGCGCAGACCCCGTCGTGCGGAGGTCTCCAGGCGAGAGCAGCGCGGTGCGTGCGTGCTCAGGAGCTGCTGGCAGAGAAGGGCTTTTGGCTAAGACTATGGTCATCCTGAAAGGTCATGGCTGCGGCCCTGAGAGCTCTGGGAATGGACAGGAGGGCAGACGCTGGCCAAGGGGGCTCCTTGGGGCCAGCATGGAAGATCTTGATGTCTTTGATAGACGCATTAGCAGAGTGGAGACGGTCTACTCAGCTACTCATTCATTAGGTCGAAAGCACCCAGCCGCAGTCCTGAGCCCAGCGGGATATCCTTCACTGCGAATTATGTCCTCGGCCCCCAGTTGGGCCGGAGCACGCCACGGCACACGCTGTGATTTCCCCACGGCGGCATTCCTTACGGTGACTGACAAGGCCATCATAACGCCCGGTGCAGCCAGTCTAGGAGCCCAGCTGTGGCTGCGTGTTTCAGGGTGAACACTGGGGATGAGGAAAGCTCAGGGGCTTGACACCTGTTCTCACAGAGTGGGGTCCCTGTGGGGGGTGCTCACCCCTCCTCAGGCCCCATGACCAATTGCTCCACTCAGGATGCCACTGTTTAATCAGGAACTTGCTTGGCTTTGGCTTTGAGGATTAATCACAGATGACACCAGATCTCCCAGGGCTGACGGAAGCTGCCCCTGTCAGCTCTGATTGGAGTGAACTGTCAGCGCCTCTGGCCCTGGGGAGGTAGCAGTGGAACGCTTCTCTGGAGGACACCCTCTCCTTGGCCTCCCCATGGATCCCCTGCTCTGCACCTGGGGGCAGGGGACCATGAGTGCTGGGGGCTGGGTTGGGGAAGCAGCTCCAGCCAGCAGGGGCAGAGGAAAGCACACTACTCTGTACTTGCATTTAAAAAAGAGAGAGAGCCTGTGTTCTTTAATAATCAGAAGGAAAGCCTTTTCAAAAATTAATCATAAGAAAGATGTAATTATAGGAAAGGCAAAACCGGTTTGTACAGACTTATACAACTACCCAACAAGTCAACATAGCCTGGGAAAACTGAGGCGCAAGACAACCAGGAACGAGGCTCAACTTTCTCTTTCTGCCCTTAAATAAATGTGAGTACACCCTGGAGAAATGGGTCCTAAGGTCAGGGAGAATGTACAGGATGTGTCCTAAGAGGATGATTTCCAGGTATAACACTGAATCGGCTAAAACACCACCTCTACCAGTGACACTGCTTCATAGCCAAGAAACTTCAGTCTGGGAGAGGTCCACACTCAATGGCTAGCAGCGTGGAAGGCAGGGTCTGGGCCCAGCATTCTCACCCCCTCATAATCACTGCTACAGCTACTGGAATTGCTCTTTTTAAAAGTTTGCTTTCTAAAGGACTCTCACCAGAAAGTGTGAAAGCTCTCTGAAATATCATTTTAACACACAAGCTTAATTCAGAGCTAAAAAGAAGTTCTAAGATAGCAGATAGAGGCTCAGTGTGAAGAAGAACAACTGCTGCTTCTCTCACCAAAAAGGAATAAATGGCTCTGCAGGTGCCCCGGCTCTGGTGCTATTCAAACCCCTTCAGTGCCAGTTTACCCTGCAGCGAAGCCCCTCGGCGGACGAGCAGAACTCGTACGTTCCGTTTTTGTTGCCTTCACTTAAGATAAACAGAGAACCAAGGATCGCTTGATGTTTGAGGAAAGTATCCACGTGAAGGAAGAAAAGACAAACTGATACAAGAACCTGCAGGAAGCAGACAATGCCGAGAATAACAGAAAATTTGCACAGACAATTTGATAATTAAAATCCATTGAGATAAGACACTACATCCACAAAAGAGCGCCAAGAACAGACATAAAACAGAACACTCAAAGAACAAGAAGTGTCCTTGGCAATTAAATAAAGTAGCAGGGTTTTATAATCAATAGAGGTTTAGGAGATAAAGTTGAGGAATTCTCCCCAAAAGTTAATAAAAAAGTAAAGAGAAGGAATATACGAAGGAGGGCGGGGAGCATGATGGATATAGAACGTCTAGTATCCAATAATTAGAAATCATACAGATTGCAAAGGTTGTGTTGTTTTTTTCTTGTATACCTTTGAGGGTTAAAATATAAATTAAGGGATGAGCTTCTTAGAGAAACAATATTACATGAAGGTAAGAACGTAAGTCTTCAGATTTAAAGGGCCCTTCATGTGCTCAGTACAATCAGTGGAAAAGAACCTTCTCAGAATAGGACTCTGAAATTTCAGATCATCAAGAAAAAGAGAAAACCCTCAAAGCTTCCTGAGAGTAATGTAAAGGAAAATCAACTACAAAAACAAAAAATAATAATAAGAGAGAGCTCTAGGAAATGAGCAATTACAGCCAAAACCAAACAAGCAAACAGACAAACAAACCAAAAACACAACAAGAACAGAAGGTCAAAGATAACCCAAAGCGATCATTCAGGGGACGGTGGGGAAGAGACCCGGATGAGGGCAGAAAGAGCACAAAGGACTGAGGTGATGGTGCGCGGGTGAAATGGCGGTGGGAACTCCCTGGGAACGACAAATAATGTCAAAGATAATTAAATAAATCTAATAAACATCAGGTTACATGCAAATAACTGTAAATAAGTTTGGAGCCAGACCTGTCCCTAACTAACAACATTGGCAGCTGGGAGATGATGAGGCAATACCTTCACATTCTGGGCAGAAATAATTTTTAACCTAGATTTTTATGTGAACTATTATATGTGAAATTAAATCATAGAATAATAGTATTTTTGGAAATGCAAAGGTTCTAAACATATGCACACTATCTTAGGAAGCTAGTGGAGAGATGTGCCAGCAAAACGATGGAGCAATGAGAAAATATCACTTAGAAATAAGGAGGTGTATCACAGAAGAAAATACGTGAAGAAGAGTTAGAAGTGGTTGCCTTTGGGGATCAGAGCTGTGGGTGGTGATGACCAGGCTGGGAACTGATGTTTTTCACTAGAAACCTGCTGTGCTTTTCAGACTTCAAGTGATATATGTGTGGTTTGTGTAAAACAAATAGTAATGCCGAAAAGAAAAAAAAATGCCAATAGTTGGAAATATGGAGAACAGATTTAAGTACAATGAATCAGTTATCAGGGCCTCCCTGGTGGCGCAGTGGGTTGAGCGCTGCACTGTGAAGCATCCGTGGCACAGCAGCGTGAGTTCGATCCCTGACCAGGGAGGGACCCACATGGCGCAGCAGACCTCTCCTGCCTTGCCCGCTGCTCCTCTCCGTAGTGTGTTTCAGTCAATCTGCCTGTTCTGTTCCCCGCTCTGTCTTTGGTGACTCCTCTCAAGCCCTGCACCTCTGGCCTATACCCCAGCTCGTGTATGCAGAAATAAATAAATCTTAAAAAAAAATCTAAGAGTTGTTCTATTTAAAACAAAGCAAAAACCAAAAAAGAATCAGTTATCACCATTCTCTCTCTAATCTGTCCTTCACAATGATCACGGACAGTTCACTTCATAGATGTCACCTTGCTTAATATGCACAGCTGCTTTTGATAACATAGGTTTCATTTTATGAGGAGGAAGTAGGACCAGACAGTACAATAATGGGGTGGGGTCCCCCAGTCACTGAGCAGCAGAGTAGAATCCAATTCAGCGTGTCGTGTGATCTTAATTAAACTAGCAATGATCATTACTAACAATTATTAAGCCAAGCATCTAATCTAAACAATTAAATTCCTTGTTTCCTTGACTCCCTATCTTCCTCTTTATTGTGTTATTCCCTCATTTTGCTGGAATATATCCGCCAATAGCTGCCTGTGGCAAGGTACATAGTAGTGCTAAATGTAGAAACTGTGCTAAATCCTCCATGAGGGTGACCTCATTTAATACAACAACCCCATGAGACAGATACCCCTATCAGCCCCATTTCAGTTCAGTTACTTGCCACATGTCTGTCTGTCTCATCTCTGCATTCTTGGCCCCCTACTCCCCAGAATGCAGCATGGGGTCTTCCTCTTAGAAGGTGTTCAACATATATTTGGTGGCTGAGTAACTGAAAACTAAATCTTGAATGAAGTCAAGAAGGTGACTTCAAATCCAGAGAACCACACCCTTCAGAATGAGCTGTTTTTGGGGGACAGACTTCTCTCCTCCAAGAGCTTTCCCAGTGCAAAAGCTCTGGAACTAGAAGGGCCGGCAGTCAGTTAAATAAATGCATCTCTAGATAATTGATTAGCCTGCTTGAGATGGAGGGTTTAATTATTCCAATGAAACCTCCACTTAATTGAAAGGACTTCTGGCAAAAAAGGGGAAAACGATTTAAAAGGATGATCTACTGCCTGTAAGAAAGGACTAAAGAGACACTGGTACACACCCACATCCAGCCATCTACGGTGCTTATAACCCTGAACTGAAAACTTTATGGAAAGAGCCAGATTCATCCCTTCATGTGTGTCTCTCTCCTCCCACCCCCATCCCATTTATTCCTTAAAAAAAAAAAAAAAAATAGAGGCACTTAGGGAAGCATCTAGAAAATTCTTCCTGCAAGATTCTTCCCTGGTATCCCAGTTAACTTTTTAACCTCTGTCTTAGCTCATTCAACTGAAATATTGAGATGATAATATTTCCCATCAATTAACATGTGTACAGCAATCAGTAGAGCTTCACTGATACATATTTTGAAAGCAGTAATTACTGTTTTAAATTCACAGTGGAGTGGCAGACACTGCCAGCTGCCAGCCCAATATCCATTCTCTCTCACTTATTAACAGAGTTCCGAATTTGTTTGGAGCATTATTGTGTCCACATAAAAGCTTTATTTTCAGCCTCCCTTGCAGCTAGAGGTGGCTGTGTGACACGATTCAGCCAGTGAGATCTAAGTAGAAAGGGAAAGTCACTGAGGGAGGCTCTTTAGAGTGGGTGGAATGAGAAGACCCTTTTGTTTGTCTCTGTCTTCCTGTCTGGAGTGTGGGTGCAATGCCCAGAAGCACAGCAGCTATCTTGTGAGCAGAAAGATGAAGACCATAGTCTGTGTTTGGCTGCAAAAGACACTATAGAATCTTAGGCCATCGGTGGCAGCACTGGACACGTTTGGGTTCTGCGTTCATGAGAATAATAAAATCCTTAGCATGTATAAAACTGATTTGTTTCTATTAATTGTAGCTGAAATGTATCCCAACAGATACATGTGACAAATAAAATCCATGCCTCCTAAGAAAGTCATATTGATTCCAGTGACATGTTTCTGGGTCTTACAATCTGAGCAACTGCCTTAACTATCTGTTCACTCCTGTTCCTTTTTTTTTGTAGTGACGAAACCAGAGTAAGCAAGCAATCAATAAAGGCTAAGTACTGGCCACGTATAAAGTGCTACAGGGGAGAGAAACAAATAGTTGGACTCTGGGGGGTTGGCAATGCCACAAGGAGATAAGGCATTGCCCAGGAAGTGGTAACTAACAGACTACACCATCGTCTGCTTGCTTAGCTGTTTCCAGCTTGCAGTGAATAGGCAAGATGATTTATCTTAATTGCCCGCTCTGGTCTTGCCTCAAATCCTGTGCTGGGCCCCTGGGTTTTCAGTCAATTCCCAGTCACTTCTCCAGCATCTATCAGACCCACTGGAACCCAACTTAGCTCTCCTTATTCCACATGCAACCAACCTCTTCCTGTCTGCATGACTCACCTCCTTCTCGGCCACCATCCTGGCCCTCAACCAGGGGCACAGCCACCTCCCCAGGCATCTCCTCAGGCACCAGGTACTTGTCATTTTTATACCTGGAGGGCCTCAAGGTGCTGCCCTCAGCTACACTGGCCCAGACAAGGGGTCAATGGTTTCAGCGAGTAGAAATGTCCCAACTTGGTGTCTTTTAGGAAAGGAGGAAGCAGGAGTAAGAAGCCAGGTGTGGGTGGCATGGCACATTTACTCGGCCGGAGACCAAGGGCATGACAGACACGAACCTCTCTGCCCGGCCCTGTGTTCAAACTTACACTGTAGTGGCTTCCAACTTGAACCACCACAGGAATTTTGGAAGAGCACCCACCTCTTGCATTACCAAAGGATTTTGCTTTCATCCCAGCTCTCATTTTTCTACCACCACTGCAGAGACGCTTTTGAAAAAAGGCACAATTAGGAATGACAGGTTTAAATTGTTCTGAAATGCGTATCAATTTATCACACTGGCTCTTTATGAGCATTTGCTCCGTCTGGATTCCAGAGCCGTGCACACAGCGAAACGACAGCTCCGATGAGCACTGCGAGCCACGGCTGGGCCACTTTGCCAAACCCAAATCCTGGCATGAGTCAGCCTCTCGGGCTGCTGTGAAGGGCAGCTCGCGGGGGGGGGGGGGGGGGGGGGGGGGGGGGGGGGGGGGGGGGGGGGGGCTGGCCTTGCAGATAGTGAAATACTGTCCTCTTCCGCCACTGCCTTCGCAACCTGGTCAACGAAACGGCGGAGGGAAGTTAGGCACCGGGGACAACCAGGTGCTTCTGATTCAGGAACCCTCTGTGATTTCAAAGCTAGACCCTTTCTTCAGGTGTGACCCAGCAGGAATTCTTTTCCGCTGGCAAAGTCTTCCATGTCTTATCTATTGTCTGCGTGAGCTGGGAGACGTTTGTAGAGTCTACTGTTCCTCTGAATTCTTGGTGTCAGCTTCAAGCCTTGGTTCGTAATCACATCACCTGCATTGCAGTGTGGGGCTTTCAGTTAAGCGCTGAACTGGATGCTCTAGGAACCAAAGGTTTGATGGTAGAAAACGCCCCTTGTCACCCTGTCACGGAACCGTATTCAGAATCAGCAACCAAGAAGAACTTAGGGAGAGGGAGCGATGTGATCAGCCCTAGCTGGTTGCTCTGTGAGGTCTTGCGCCCCTCTTCACTCCAAGTAGGGCGCGGATGCCCTCCTCCCACCACCAGGACGCTGTGCGTCGACCAGCATTTGTGTGCTTTTCGCCCCGATTGTCGGGAGTTATTTCCACGCCTGCTCTGCCTGCCTCCAGAGGGGCCTTGGGAGGCTGTCATCTGTGACTCTCTAGCACACTTCCTGGCATGCAGGTTGCTCTCCACACATCTGCAGAGTGAATAACCACATCTCCTTCCAAGGTCTGGCCTGGAGACGTGGGGTTACCACTATGCAAAAGCCACCCCTAAATGGGAACAAGCATTTTTGTGCGTAAATTGTAGGGGAATTAAATCATAGCACAGAAAAGGGTGGGAGGAAAGCATGAGTTATTTTTTGATTTTTGGGAAGTGAGGAGACAGTTTGGAAGAGACAAAATTGGATACAGGAAAAGCGTGACCCTGAACTTGAGCATTAAGCAGCAGAATCCTGCTCCTGGGAGTCTTGGGGCTGGTGGATGAGTGTGTGGAGGGAACCAAGCATTCCCGAGAATCTTCTTAGTGGAAAGGCTGGGTCCTTGCGTTTCAGAGAAAAGGTCATCAGCAACATCAAATAAGAGCTCCACTCGGAGAGCAGCCAAGAACAAGCACTGGAAGGTTCTATGGGAGCCACATTCAGACCTTAAATCTTGCCCTTTTATCTTCTCATTTCACTTGGCTGGCACTGGAACCCAGAGGGAACGTGAGCCGAGGTTAAAGTGGCAGCCCAGGCAGGGGCCGAGGCCTTTGGGCATCTACGGGGGAATGTCTGCCAAATTCGGTAATGAGGTTGCTTCAGAGACACTTTGAGACATTCATTCACTCATTGATTCAACAAGCATCACTAAGTGTGGAAGACAGAAAAGAAAAAGGGAAGAAACTGCACATGCAAAGGGGGAAAATGAGAAGGACAAGTGGGGATAAGCCACAGGTGACAAACTTAGGGATATTCAGAGCAGAGTTGAGAAGGAAAGGAAAGAGAAACTTGGCGCAGTGCTAAGAGAGGCTTGCAGGCTCATTGGGAGAAGAAAAAGGAGGTGAGAGAGATGGAGCCAGGTGCCTGATGGAGAAGAGGGGAAGGAGAGGATGCCTGGCCGACAGCCAGGTCTGGACCACGACCTCAAGGCAAGCATTGGCACGGCACAGTGCTGCCAAGGGAATCCAGAGGGGTCTTAGGGTGACGCCTGCAGCTCAGAATACGTTATCTCTAGGGGACAGAGCACCCCGCAGGGTCTCGGGCTGCCTTTGAGGCCTCTGAGCCAGTCCCCCACAGAAGCACTGGCCTCTCAACTCTGCATTCAGAAAACATCGAAAATAAACTTAGAATCGATGTAGCGATCAATTTAAAATGCATTTCTAGTTGTGGGGTGGTCTGTTTATGAAATGTCATGGGAACGGGTAAATGCAGTTAACACTTCTAAACACATTTCCTCATGTTTGAAAATAACTCTGCCAACTATTTCAACCAGAAAGTTGGTATCTAAAAAAACCCAGACTTCAGGTTTTCTTATATGGAAACAGGACAGGGGGTGGTGTTGAGGGGAGGGGTTTTTTTTGGGCCTCCAACTTTCTAGTTGCCTGTGGTCATTGTCTGAGGAAGCCACGGGGGAGGGGGGGGAGGGGGTTCTCCTCTGCTGGAGAAAGCCCGGGGCTGACATGCCCCGGGGTGCACAGGGCTACCAGTCCCTCTTTCTCGAAAGGCCTTCAGGTCTGTTCAAAACCCTGGCGCAGGAAACAGAAGACCTGGGTTTTATTTAGACCTCAGACTTCCTTATTTTACCTTGAAGCGTTCAAGGCTTGAGGTCAAAATTGTACTTTCTCATACATCAGTTCACTGGGCAAATTTCCAGCCGCAGAAGAAGGGAAAAGGGATGTGGTTTTAAAGGGTTGGGTTAGAATGACTCTGTTAAAATGGACAGTCTCTAACGTTTCCTTCTGTGGGAACCTTAGAAATCTGGGAGACTGGGATTCCACTCACAGGGGACACACAGAAAAGGAACGAGCCCCTGTTCTTGAGAGGTTAAAGTAGGTTGTGCTTGTTGGTAGGAAGAGACATCATTGTACCCACCCTCCAAAAAAGAGAGCAGGGTGAGGGGGACATCTTAGGAATTCTACTCTAATCAAACAAAAAGAAAAGCAAACCAGAACATCTTTGCACAAAGAGTTAAATCTGGCAGCTTCCCTCTGTGTTGTAGGGGAAAGGCACGTGGTGGTCGTGAAGTGCCAGTCGAGTCTAAGCTCCGGTTCTGCCTTTTGCTGCTGTGTGACCACAGGCACATTGCTAGGCCTCTCTGAGCCACTTTTATTGCTCTGTAAAATTGGACAAGTAGCACTTTCATCCTGGGGTTGCTGTGGCACGAATGGTAGGCATTTAGTCAATATCACCTAGTTCACCCCTTCAGAAGCCAGCGTCTAACTCCAGACTGAAACAAACAGTCCCTACCTAGGTGTCCTGTGTTATTACCTCTGCACTCAACAGGATTTAGAGAAAAATTTAGATTTGCTCTTACCCTTTTGTCTGCGCTTGATTTGAAACTCTCCTACCTGGTGTAGTTAATGTCCACTAATGTGGGCCTCTGTGCTTAGATTTTCTGGGCAGAGACCCACTTCCTATTTCCTCGGAAGCCCTGTGGCCCAGCAAGTATCCTACATAAGTAGGTGTTTAATATTTATGAAGTGATTGATTTCCAATAGATAAATGCTGGCTCCTTTTCTTGTTAGAGTCTCCTCCCTTCAGTGGGTAAGACCTTTATCTCTGTGTGTGCTGGGAGGGTTTCTCCACGACAGCCTGCTGACAGAATCGGATGCCCTTCATTTGTACTCAGCTTGTTTTGCTGCGCTTGCAATTCGGATCCAAGCGCCAATCTATCTTGCACTCTCATTCAGTCATGGATTAGAAGACTAGAATACACAGCCCTCCGATTTCTGACCTGCGGGGACAGAGTCATCACAAACCATCTTAACTGGGCGAAATGCAGAGAAGCCAGCTGCTGCTCCATTCTGTCGGGAAGACTCTGGGCTGGCGCTCCCAACTTCACGTCAGTGTTAGGGCGACGACCGGCCTGTGCAAGGTGCTCCTTCCCTGCGCACTACCAGAATCTGAAGGGCCTTCTGCGTCGTCGGGAGTACCCACTCTCTGCACAGGTGCGCTGGGGTTCAGTTCAGCGTGTGGACTCCTAATCCTTTGAAAATGGATAACCCAAGACAGGCAGCATCTTTTGGGATTAAGTCTAACACACCCTCCCCTCATCATGTAAGTAAAAGGAAGTTGACAGACACGTCACCAGCTGACCTTCAGAGGTGCATTCCTGGACACCCAGGGCACATGGCCTGCCATCAACGGGCACCCGTTCAATATCAGAGAAGGACAGAATGACTCAGGGGCTAAACCATAGCAGACAGGGAGGCGGAGGCAGATGAATCTGAGAGAAGACTGCTGTCACGCCGAGGAGCTGGAAAGCATGCCCCCCCACCCCCCACACACTGTGTGTGTTCATGCCTAGGTCATCTGTTACCAAAGCTCGGATTACTCTAGACCTTGACCATGCTTCCCAGGAGAAAAGGAGCAATCATGAAGCCGCTGATAGAAAGCAGCAGGACACAACAGTGGTTTTAGTTTTACAGTGGGCAGGAAAATAAGAGAGCTGTGTCACTATTTAGAGCTGTGTCACACCCGCTCCTTCAAGAAAGTACTCACGGGGAAGCCAGAACAGTGACAGCGACTTCCGATCCTGTGGGACCCAGAACCAGGTTTCGTAGAGGTTCCAGATGTCTGATTTGCACCCTTCTATGTCTCTTGTGGTGACATTACCATTTGTTGGAGGCCTTTTTAGAAGAATAAAGCGTGATGCCTACATCCGGTGCTTATTGTTCTAATGATACTCGTAACTATCGCTATAAGTAGTCGTAACTATTATTATAACGACGAGCGTTTCCATGTGAGATTAGGCAGGCGCAGAAGTGGAATTCAAAGCAGTCAGATTTTCTATCCTGGAACGGTCTGCCAAAGAGATGGCAAGGCAGCGAGTGCGTTATAATGCATTAATTGAGCATTCACTATGTTGGGAGCAAAATAGGTTTTGTGTGTCCAATTAAACGGCAGGCATCTGAGAGAGAGAGAGAGAGAGAGAGAGAGAGAGAGAGAGAGAGAGAGAGAGAGAGAGAGAGAGAGAGAGGATGAAAAAGAGTGAGACCCAGAAAGGGTCTCTTTACTCATCATTAACTACAAAATAAACAGTGCTCTCTGGAACGGCCCCCTCCTTTCCACCACCCCCACAACCCCTCGTTTCAATAAGCTCTCTGTTATTCTGGTCCCTGTTACTTGAGATAATCAAGGCTGGCTGTAATTAATTGATATAATGTACTCAGGAGCTGGGCCAAAGGCAGCTCAGGGAGGCTGGTCAGAGCTGTTTCTCCAACACGCCTCCCAATGGGGCAGCTGGGAGTTCAGTCTCCAGGACCAGAGGGAAATGCCCTGGGGTGAGCAAGGGGCAGAGGCCCTCGAGGTTCACTTAAGGCACAGAGCAAGGTTTCTGCTTCCCCCACTGTGCTCTGCCGGCATCCGTTCTCATCCCTGGCAGCCTGAGCTCTCAACCCATTGACCCCTGAGATAAAGGCATCTCATCCACATAGGCCATTGTTCAGCCATAGGAAGGGTGATGTTCTGGCGATGCTACAATGTGAAGGAAGCTGAAAACAGTATTCTAAAGATAGCAGAAGAGGTATGGATCTAGACCTGAGTCATGTAACCTCATTATGAACCAGTTACCTCATAAAAAATAAGATAATTTAAAAAATAGTACACAGCAAGAGAAGAGACTACGTATGACTCCATTTATAGGAAATGTCCAGAATAGGTAAATCCCAGGAGACAGAAAGCATGTTGGTGGTTTCTAAGGGCTGGGGGCAGGGGAGAGCATCAAGAGGGTGACCACTAATATAGCTGAGGTTTTATTTTGGGGTGTTGAAAGTACTTCAGAACTAGACACAGGTGGTGGTTGCATAATGCTGTGAACACACCGAATGCCTCTGGATTACTTACTTTAAAATAGTGAATTTAATGTCACATGAATTTCACCTTAATCTAGAAAACACATAAAATTAAAGACGGCTACAATTTCTTGAGCACTCAAGAGGTGCTGGGGCCTGAACCAACATTAACCACAACCCACAACAGTCCTGTGGGAATCATCAACTCCTGATGAAGAGATAAGAAAATTAAGGCCCAGGGAGCGGAAGGGGGGAGGAGTGGGAGGTGGGGATGAGAGATTGAGGCCATTCACAGCTTCTGGTGTCTTCCTGACAGGAGATCTTGGAAGCCTGGGGCATTGGGAGAAGGCCATCTTCAGTTTGCAGTGTGGGAGGAGCTGGAGCTAATGATGTGGGTGAGGGTTGCAGAGAGGATGCGGACAGAGAAAAGGGAACAAGAACAAAGAGCCTTATTTGGCGCCCACAGGTGCGCAGCTGAGAAAAGGAAAGGGAAATGAAGCAGGACAGTCAGGGAGGCTCGGGTGCTGGAACCGCAGGGTGCAGGGCGTGAGAGTTAGCCTGGCTGGGAGGGCTGTGACCCTGGCCACGTCCCTCCCCTCCTGCTCCTGACCCTGAGCACCAGCACATGAACTTGAGTAATTTCTCGTTGCCCGGCTCACCTGTTTGAAAGCCATGAGAGAGTTTGAAACTTAAAATATGAGACTCACATTTTCCAAGTATCTGAGAGATAAGGGGAGTCAAGGACAGAATGTCACAAAACATCTCAGAAGACACTGATTTTCCTTTCAGGAGCCAGGCTTCCGTGGCGTCCCTCTCTTTTTTAATGGCTTGTGCAAAGTGTCTTGGCATGAATTTGCCGCATTGGAGGCTGTGGGCGTTTCTTTTCACTTTCTCTACTACCAGGTGTTGCAACCTGACCCGAGTTTTCTGCCGTTTGCGCTTCCCACACAGTTGTGATGGAAAGACTTTCCTGAGTCTCTGACAGTCACAGCAAAAGGAATTTAGGAATCTTCATGCACAGAGACCTCGTCAACACGTGCCACATACGTGAAAGCTTATAAATCAGATGCAAACCAGAAAGGCTTTCTAATGCTTGCACCACATGAGACAATCATCAGTAATTAAATCGGGCCCCCATCAAAACCGCTCCCGGGCACCTTCGATCAGTACGGACTTGCGGCTGGCTGCTCAGCGTCACCCCAACACATGGCAGGGCAGCCAGGGGTTCACGCCCAGGCAGTGGGAGCAGGAACTACTCTTGATTTCTGCATCCCGGGATATTACCTGCCGAGTGACTCTGAGACTTCACAAATTAATCACTCTGTGTCTCATTCTCAAGGATGTCTCTAAGACTGAGCTCATACCTGTAAGCCAATGATGCCAGTTGAACCTCCTAAAAGTAAACTATGGTCTCTAATAAGCACAAGTTCCCCGGGGGCTGCAAAGTTTCTTCAGCCCCACAGGACTTAACGACTTCCTGTTGCATCTCATTAGGAAATGAGGAACCTTCTCAGATGCCTTCAAGAGATCCGGGAAGGGGGTGGGCTTTCTCTTGGAGACCCTGGTCTCCTGTCTCCTTGGTAGGCCCATCACCAGCGTGGGCAGCTGCCCTGAATTCTGGATGAAGGGTCTCCCACCAATTCTGCTCTCCAGTATCTATTTCTTGTTCATTTTGCTTGTGGGGCTGGGCCATGGGTAAGCTGATGGACATTTAGCAACAGAATCCTTGGAAACTTAACACACCTCAGAGGAACTGATTGAAGTTGCTCCCTGGGGGGAATGGACACTCCTGAGAGACCATGTCTATGGGGCTCTGAGCTTCAGATAAAGGCAGAGGCCCCGGCTTCTGCAAAGAGACCCTGCACACACTTCCTTTCCACCGGCTTGGGCTATGGGTGTCTCACTCCTGCAACAAGAACACATTCTATGCACTCGCCCCACACAGCCCTTTGCACCATGCTCCGCCACAAGAAAGTTGAAAAACCAGCACAGGAAAGTGAGAGCGGTCTGGTCTACTTTTGACCATCAGACCTTTACTAAGTCTTCTCTGGCTCAATTCTAAGCTCAACACAATCTCAGCTACAGCACACCGTAATTGCTCCAGCACCAGCTGTTTGGGACTCCACTGGGTTTTCCCCAGAAGTTAAGAAAGGAAGATGCACGAAAGGTTGAGAGCATGTGGTATGGTCAGGAGCAAGAGGGGTGCTGGGGTGCTGGTAAATGCAGCGGCCCTCACCAGCCACAGAAGTTTCTCCGTAAATAAATATGTTGCTTCCTAGTTGGTACACACATGCCATAGAATAAAAGGACCAGCTGGATGGAAAACATACTCACATATTTGCAAACTAGCTGTGTCCTAGGTCTGTCTAGGGGTCTCTCCGGGTCCTCTCAGAGTCCCTGTCTTCCAGCGTGCCATCAGCCAGGCCCCAGAAAACGCTGATGCTGTAGAGTGGTGGCCTTCCCGGAAGCCCACATGACACCCCACTCAGAAGCTGCCTCTATTTTTAGCGGGTGGAGGTGGAGGCTGGGGTGGGCTGCTATACTTCCTTTTTTTTGTTCTGAGCAGTCTGTGAGTGACTTTTCATGAAAGGGGAGGCTGGGAGAGACAGCTGCTCTCTCTGAGAGGTGGGTGCTGCAGAGAACTGGGGCGTGTTTGCCACTGGGAGGCGGGGAGGAGTGGTTGACGCATCCACGGGGACCATGGGCCCCCTGACTGAGGTGTACCAAGGAGCAAGCCTGGCCGGTGGGAAGTGTGGGGCTAGAACATTCCAGGGGAGATGCTCCCCCAGTCTCCTGAGAGGCCCTGCAGTATAGCCACCAGGGAGGTGCACAGGCTCACTCAGCATCCAGAGAGCAGTGTCCCCGCGGGGAGACGGAGGCAATGGAAGCCAAGGGAGAATGGGCCAAGGTGACAGGTAAATTACCTGCACCCGTTTGAGAAGGTTAGCCTCCCTCCCCGGTCAGGTGGCGTGGCACCCCTACTGCTCCTGCACAGTGGGACACAGGTTCCTCAGCCTATGTGCTAGGGTCCTACACACCAAGAGTCCAAATCTACGTTTCAGGCTGATTCTACTCTATTTCCACCCGGTATCCGTAGGATTTCCGTTCTTTTTTTAAAAAAAACCTGCAGCACGATCAGTAAACTGTATGCATCTCAGGTACACCGTTAGATGAACTTGAAAAGACCCTTGTAACTAAGATCCATCACACTGGATCCTTCATTGTCCTTTCCATCCTGTCCCTCATCCCCAGAGGCAACCACCACTCTGATTTCTATTAGTTTTGCCCTTGGAAAAATGCAACAGCCCAGAAAGTAAGCATTTAGGGTCTGGCTTGTTTTGCTGGGCACTTTGTTCAGTGTCCAGTTGTTTCTTTTTATTACTGAGCCATGTGCCGCTGAGCTGGCCCACAGCCCATCTGTTCTTGAACTTTTTTATTGGCATATCTAGTACAGATCTGTGTGTGGATGTCAGTCAGCAGTGTCCTGAGCACGTGCGTGGGAGGGAACTGCCTGCCACACAGCCCCTCTGTCCCCTCCCGGAGTGCCTTGGCAGCACGTGGGGACTCAGGTTGGATAATGCTGGGTCTTCTATTTGCTGAGCTGTTTACTCCCTTCTCACATCACTGGGACCAGGTCCCTCCAGAGCTTCAGGCTGTGACCTTAATTTGGAAACAATGTCCTTATAGATGCACTGAAGATGAGCTGATACAGAATAGGGTGGGTCCTAAACCAGGGGTTACACAGAGGAAAGACGGCCACACGCCAACGGAGGCAGAGACAGAGCGATCTGGCCACAAGCCAAGAACACCAAGAGCCACCAGAAGCTGGATGAGCGAGAAGGATTATCCTGAGAGCTTTCGGCACGGTGATCACAGACTCTGGCATCACAATATGAGACAATACATTTCTGTTGCTTTACGTCACCCAGTTTGTGGTACTTTGTAATGGCAGCTTTAGGATACAAACATGCTTTGAAACCTCTCCAACTGTTAAACTCCTGTTCAGCCTCAAGGTCCATGCCTCATCGATGCCTCTTCCCATTGAAGCTTTCCCTGATTGCCTCACTCAGGTGTTCTCCCCCTCCTGAGGCACCTGGCAGCAAAGGGCAGGACACAGCAGCCACACTGACTAGCTAGGTTTGGACTTGGGGCAAGATGCGAGTCTGTTTCACCCAGAGACTGGAGCAAGCAGATGTGAAGTTGTGTCTTGGGACAATTAACGAAGGGACAATCCGCATAGGAGGGCAGGGAGCCAGCAGGGGACAAGACTCCCCTGGGGCTGCAACCCCGAGAGGCCCCTGGGAAAGAAGGGTTGGAGGAAGGATCACATTTGGAGAGGGCACCCCAGCCTCCATCAGATGAAGAGGGCAGCCAGACAGGAACTGGGCCTCCAGGGGAGGGGTGAGGCCAACCCAACATCTATGGGATTAAAGGGCCGACCTCTGCCCTCCCTTTGCACTCCCATCAGCTAAATCCAACCAGGAGCCAAAGGTCAGGGAGCCCCAGTCAGGGTTATTTGGGTGAGCCTCTGGGTACAGCAGGCAAGGGTGGGTCTGCAGGGTAGAGAGAGGTTTTCTGGGGTGTCTCCAGTTGGGTGGGGCAGCAACAGTGCCAGCCTCGCAGGGGAGGGTAAAGGGGTGCTGCTTGGAGGACAGGAGCCCAGGACCTGCTCAGGGTGAGTGCTCAGGCCTGGGGCCTGCCTTGCTCTGCCCAGCCTGACAGTCTCCTTCCTGAGGACAGCGCGTCTGTGGCATCTCCGGGTTGCACCCGCACATTCCAGGGTCTATAGTGCAATTGCTGAGTTGCTCTGAGGAAGAGGAAAGGCAGTGCCTACTCTAGGACTGGGAGGGACTCTAGGAGAGCTTTTGTCTTTCTTGTTCTCAGCCTTTTGGCAAGGCAGGGGAAGCCCTGCTGAATCGCATCCCTACATTCTCCCAGCAGACCTGCGTGGTGACCACCACAGTGACCAGAGAGCCAAGGGTTGGAATCAGGCGCCTCCCACCAGGACCCTCACCCAGCTGCTTCCCAGTGAAGCCCAGGATCACATGCCTGTCTCCCCCATTTGTCTGTCCTTCGAGGACTGGGGCTGGCCCGGGTCCCCAGCCCCCACTGCGTGCCCACCTGATGGAGATGCGGGGCAAGGACTGCCCTCATTCTGAAGTCACAGCTGCCCACTTCAACACTCATATGATATTGGGCCCCTCCTTTCTACTGGGTCTGCAGTGATGTGTTACTCCCACCTCTACCTCTAGAAGAGTGATTTTTCCAGTATGACAAGAAGGAAACAGAACACAGAACAGCTGGTTCTGTAATAAAAACAGCCCCACTTGACCCCAGAGGTGAGCACACTGAGCTCAAACTGAGGTGAGCACGTGGACCAGAGGCTGTCCTACTGGAGCTCGTGTCCAGACTGCGTGGAGCTGTCTCCTGAGGCCACGCCCAGAGCAGACCGGGTCTGTCCTCCAAGGCCCCGCCGGCCATTCAGGACAAGGCCTGCCCAAAGATTTCAGGCTGAGCCTCCCTCTCGGTGTTACTTGTTTTATTTATCTCTGCCTTGAAACCATAGTTCTAATCAGCGCAGGCCCTTGCCTGCTGACTCAGCTGCCAGAGCCAAAACTCATAAAATCCTATTTCAAAAAGGTCCAATGATTTTATTTTCTGATCATAAATATGAAATTTAATTAGCAGCTTGCTGCTAATGAAGTTGCCGTGGAAGCCAGCCTGGAGAGGCAGAGGGGCAGAGAAGTGCCGCATAAAACAGAACCCGCTGCCCTGTTAACCCTTGCCACCCCTTGCCTGTTGCTAGGTCCCCCAAAAACCTTGAGATATGAGAGGCATCCTCTGGCTGGGAGGGATGGGAATCAGTGGGAAGTTCCTGATAGTCACAATTCATGAAACCCCAAATCCGCACCTGCCCTGTCCCTCAAACTACCGCTGGCCTTGGTGTCTCTATAAGATCTATGAATAATCTACATTTATCTGTAAAAAGGGAATAACACCCACAGTGGACAGAAATTTAGTGATGACTAAATGCATTTCTAAGCATGTGTCTGGAATATGGTAGCTGCTCAGTAAGTGGGAGCGTTCATTATTATCCTTGCATGAGCTCATTAGTTAATTCCAACGTCCAGAACTCGCTAGGACCTGATGTCCTGTTGGGAAGAAATGGACTATTACAAACATTACCTAAGAACCTGAAGTTAAAACATGATTGTTTATTTCCATGCCAGGAAAAACACGATCCATATGGTCATTCCTAATAGCGCCCCAAGAAGTATTGTTGCAGTGCAGAGTCTAAAATCTGAGCATGAGTGGTGGGCACAGGATGAGTCCTCCCCACGTGTAGAGGTCGTGCTGTGCACATGTGCACAGGTATAGGGACATGGCAGTAGGTACATGGAGTCCCACAGGGTTACCTGTTGTATGTGAGTGAGACCCACACACAAAACTTTAGCCTTAGTCTATATTCAAGGCACACAAGCTTATATTCTAGAAAAAATTCTATGGCAGAAGGCAATATGAGTTTTTGAGGGTTGTTTTCTTTCTTGCCTTGAAAAAAAATGAAGCACATTGCCATTCTGCTGGCATCCTGGATCTTGAACAAGAAGGAACACATGTTTTGGCTCCTTGTGGCACTACAAGTAATTCTTTGAGGGTCACAGTTGAGATTTCTGGAAGGCTGGACTTGCCAAAGGACAACTACTGGGCCTGTGAACTGAGCTTGCAGATGACACACAGGACTGAGAAATGTAGGTGTTCCGACCAGCCAGATGATCTCACTCTGAGTTTCCTGGGAGTTCAGATGCCCGGAAGTCCATCCCTGAGGAGCAGGGCTGCTCTAACTCCAGAATAAGGACCACTAGCGAAGTACCCAACAAAGTGTTAGGGGGAAAGACCTTCCTGAATGGATTATACAAATAGGTTATGGACTTCGACCCCCATTCCAGACCTACAAGATCCAAGGACTACAAATCCCATAAGGTCATTATCGAAGAGC
>JAGFMF010011401.1:1227730-1249463 GCA_019455555.1 Galemys pyrenaicus
CTGCTGCACCATGTGGGTCCCCACCCTGGCCGGCAGCAGGGATCGAACTTGTGCTGCAGTGGCTGCGGTTTGCTTCATAGTGCGTTGCTTAACCCACTGTGCCACCAGGGAGGCCCCAAGATAAAATCTTAAAAGCAGATGAGAAAAAAGATACATTACATACAATAGAAAGGTGATAAGAATCACCCTTCATTCTTCATGCAAACAAATGCAAGAAGAGAGATAATGGAACTACATCTTTTAAGCACTTAAACTAAAAGTCAACTGGGAATCTTTAGTCAGTGAAATACCTTTCAAAAGCCTCTTTTTTGATCAACTAAAAGCAGAAAGGAATCACCAGCAGATCTAGATATAAGAAATACTAAAGGGTTTTTCTTCAGTCTGAAGAAAAAGGATACCAGATGGAAACCTGGAATTTATGAAGGGCTGAAGAAGCAAACCAAATGTGGTAAATATTTGAGTAAATATCAATTTTTTATTTGTAATTTCTTTAAAAGATAATTAACAGCTTAAAGTGAAAACAACAGCCCCTTGTACAGCTTATAACAATCTAGAAATAAAGTATATGACAATAATAACAGAAAGAATGAATGAGGGTTCAATGCAGGTTTATTACTGTATGGGCTTTATGCTATTGTGGAGTGACAGACTATAAAGACAAGGTAGGGCCACGGAAAGTTAAGGTGTGTTTTATAAACTACAGAACACCTGCACATACACAAAGAAATCAAAAAGTAGGAGAACAGGATCTAAATGGGAGAATAAAAAAGACCTGGACAAATCCAAAGAAAGGCAGGAAAGGAGGAAAAATGAAAAAAAAAAAAAAAAAAACAAAAAAAAAACCAGACACTTAGATGGTAAGAATAAATGGGTTAAACAATTAAAAGACAGAAATTATCAGAGTGAATTAAAAGTGATTATACACTGCTTTTAAGAGACACACTTTGGAGAGACAGATAAAGTGAATATAAAAATGTGGAAACTATTCATAAAATCTGGAATGGCTATACTATTAATAGACGTGTCGACTTCAAGAAAAGGAATATTTCCTGAGATAAAGAGGGATGTTTTATAATGATAATAGAGTCAATTCATAAAGAAGATATAATAATCCTAAATATGTATGCATTTAATTATAGGGTTTCAAAACACAGGCGGCAAAGACTGATAAAACCAAAACATGGATTAGCCAAATCCACAATTATAGTTGTAGATTTCAGCACTCTTTTCTCAGCAATTGTTAGAATGAACAGATAAAAACCAAGGATATAGAAAATCTGAAGAACACTGTCATCCAACTTTACCTAATGGATACTGCAAAACATCACAGCTGACAATGACAGTTTCCTGTAGAATATAGGTGCTTTTTAAGTACACATGGAACATCCACCAAGAACTTGTGTTGGGTCATAAAAGATTAAAATTATAGAAAATGTGTTCTTCGACATAGGGAATTAAATTAGAAGTCAATCATTTAAAAGTACCTGAAAAACTCCTAGATATTTAGAAGTTAAATATGACATAATGCTATATAACCCAATGATCAAAGAAAACACTAAAAGGAAAATTTGAAAATATTTTGAGTTGCATAGAAAGAAAATGAAAATATTAAAATGTGTGTATGCACTTTACAGAGTATGGAATCTAGAAATAGACCTACTACTAGATAGTCATTCATTTTTGACAAAAGCACCAAAAGAAGCAAGGGTGACAGAAAGTTTATCTGCACAGGCAGATCACTGTGGGGCGTGGGTCTCCATGGGGCCCTGGGCTCCCATATTTGGACAAGACTACAGAAACATCAGGACTTGGAGTATTAGGTGGGATAGAATGAGGCCATCACGAGTCTGGAGAATAGGGAGGAGGTCGGCTGGTGCAGTGTTTCAGGGACAGATTTACTGAGAATCACCTCTGCTGCTACCCCTGCAGGAGGTTCCCCTGGCTGGGCAGAATTATTCATTCTGCTAAAGGTTAATTCCTCTACAGAGAAAACAAACAGCCTTTGCTCCATCATGGGGAAAGAGCAAAGGCAATTCTGACCCAGAGCGAAAGGCCAGACTTTGGCCGTCACCTCCCAGGGTTTTGCTACCACCTTGAGTCCCTGCTGACCACAGTGAGGATTGATTGATTGATACACTCTGCATTGATGAGCCGTCTCCCTCCCTGTCCCACTTCCCCAGGGAGTGATCCTCATTCAAATCCTCCTATCATAGACTGCTTTTGGGGGAACCCAAATGAAGCCACAGTCCGGAACAGTGGCCAGAGCTCTGGGGCAGTGGCGCTGAGTTCCAACCCCATTTCTGACACACGGTGTTGGAGCAAGCTGGATTCAAATCAAACACTCCCCAAATCCTAGAGTCTCAGAGGATGGGCATGTCCCATTTCTCAGGGAGAAGAAAGTCAGGAAGCCCTGAAGATCCCAGTGCACGTGGGAGGTTCGCGGTGCAGGTGAGCAGAGCCAGGTGAAGCTTGGGCCACGTCTTGCACAGGTTTGTGCTAACTGAGGGGCAGGCTTGAGACAGTCAGGACCAGGGGATGAGGGGGAGGGATAGATGTGTGACACCCCATGCTGTGAGAAGCAAGCTTCCCAGAGCTGAGGTATCTGCACAAAAGGTTCTGGGGGCTCTCTCCAGGATGAGGATGATGGCTTTGCTCTGAGCTCTCAGTTCACACCATAAAATGAAAAGAGAGGGTTTAAAAGAATTTCTTTGGGGAATCAAGATGACAGGGTCTAATTTTTCTCTGAGGGAGTATCAGGAAGAAAGTTAAAACTTGGAGTTGTAGAAAGAAATCCTTGCTGGAAAATTCATGTTTAAATTCTACTTCTCTTAAAGGCTACTTGAAAGAGTTTCACATGACGCCACCGCCTCCACAAATGCTGTTCCTTTTCCCACAGATAGGTGGGGCCTGTGTCCCCCTTCGCCCAAATCTGGGCTCTGCAACTACTTTAATTTACACAGGAATTTGGAGGACTCCATGTCAGTGTCACCCAGGGATTTGAAGGACTCCATGTCAGTGTCACCCAGGTATTTGGAGGACTCCATGTCATTGTCACCCAGGAATTTGGAGGACTCCATGTCAGTGTCTCCCCGGAATCTGGAGAATTATATGTCAGTGTCACCTGGGAATATGGAGGACTCCATGTCAGTGTCATCCCTGAATTTGGAGGACTCCATGTCAGTGTCACCCAGGAATTTGGAGGACTCCATGTCATTGTCACCAGGGAATCTGGCAGACTCCATGTCAGTGTCACCCAGGAATTTGGAGGACTCCATGTCAGTTCACCCAGGAATCTGGAGGACTCCATGTCAGTGTCACCCAGGAATTTGGAGGACTCCATGTCAGTGTCACCCAGGAATCTGGCAGACTCCATGTCAGTTCACCCAGGAATCTGGCAGACTCCATGTCAGTTCACCCAGGAATTTGGAGGACTCCATGTCATTGTCACCCAGGAATCTGGAGGACTCCATGTCAGTTCACCCAGGAATTTGGAGGACTCCATGTCAGTGTCACCCTGGAATCTGAAGGACTCCATGTCAGCGTCTGCCAGGAATTTGGAGGACTCCATTTCATTGTCTCCCTGGAATTTGGAGGATCCATGTCAGTGTCACCCAGGAATCTGGCAGACTCCATGTCAGTGTCACCCAGGAATTTGGAGGACTTCATGTCAGTGTCACCCAGGAATTTGGAGAACTCCATGTCATTGTCACCCAGGAATTTGGAGGACTCCATGTCAGTGTCACCCAGGAATTTGGAGGACTCCATGTCAGTGTCACCCAGGAATTTGGAGGACTCCATGTCAGTGTCACCCAGGAATTTGGAGGACTCCATGTCAGTGTCTGCCAGGAATCTGGAGGACTCCATGTCAGTGTCACCCAGGAATTTGGAGGACTCCATGTCAGTGTCTGCCAGGAATCTGGAGGACTCCATGTCAGTGTCTGCCAGGAATTTGGAGGACTTCATGTCAGTGTCATCCCGGAATTTGGAGAACTCCATGTCAGTGTCTGCCAGGAATTTGGAGGATTCCATGTCAGTGTCTGCCAGGAATCTGGAGGACTCCATGTCAGTGTCTGCCAGGAATTTGGAGGACTCCATGTCAGTGTCTGCCAGGAATTTGGAGGACTCCATGTCAGTGTCACCCTGGAATCTGGAGGACTCCATGTCAGTGTCACCCAGGAATTTGGAGGACTCCATGTCAGTGTCTCCCCGGAATTTGGAGGACTCCATGTCAGTGTCACCCTGGAATTTGGAGGACTCCATGTCAGTGTCACCCAGGAATTTGGAGGACTCCATGTCAGTGTCACCCTGGAATCTGAAGGACTCCATGTCAGCATCTGCCAGGAATTTGGAGGACTCCATTTCATTGTCTCCCTGGAATTTGGAGGATCCATGTCATTGTCACCCA
The DNA here is from genome assembly GCA_019455555.1 of Galemys pyrenaicus. NCBI lineage: Eukaryota > Metazoa > Chordata > Mammalia > Eulipotyphla > Talpidae > Galemys > Galemys pyrenaicus. The sequence goes on from JAGFMF010011401.1 coordinate 1,232,136, forward strand.
GGAATCTGGCAGACTCCATGTCAGTGTCACCCAGGAATTTGGAGGACTCCATGTCAGTGTCACCCAGGAATTTGGAGTACTCCATGTCATTGTCACCGAGGAATTTGGAGGACTCCATGTCATTGTCACCCAGGAATTTGGAGGACTCCATGTCAGTGTCACCCAGGAATCTGGCAGACTCCATGTCAGTGTCACCCAGGAATTTGGAGGACTCCATGTCAGTGTCACCCAGGAATTTGGAGGACTCCATGTCAGTGTCTGCCAGGAATTTGGAGGACTCCATGTCAGTGTCTGCTAGGAATTTGGAGGACTCCATGTCAGTTCACCCAGGAATCTGGAGAATTATATGTCAGTGTCACCTGGGAATATGGAGGACTCCATGTCAGTGTCATCCCTGAATTTGGAGGACTCCATGTCAGTGTCTGCCAGGAATTTGGAGGACTCCATGTGTCTGCCAGGGATTTGGAGGACTCCATGTCATTGTCACCCAGGAATCTGGAGGACTCCATGTCAGTGTCTCCCCGGAATTTGGAGGACTCTATGTGTTTGCCAGGGATTTGGAGGACTCCATGTCATTGTCACCCAGGAATTTGGAGGACTCCATGTCAGTGTCTCCCCGGAATTTGGAGGACTCCATTTCATTGTCTCCCTGGAATTTGGAGGACTCCATGTCAGTGTCTGCCAGGAATTTGGAGGACTCCATGTCAGTTCAGCCAGGAATCTGGAGAATTATATGTCAGTGTCACCTGGGAATATGGAGGACTCCATGTCAGTGTCAATCCTGAATTTGGAGGACTCCATGTCAGTGTCACCCAGGAATTTGGAGGACTCCATTTCATTGTCTCCCTGAAATTTGGAGGATCCATGTCAGTGTCACCCCGGAATTTGGAGTACTCCATGTCAGTGTCTCCCCGGAATTTGGAGGACTCCATGTCAGTGTCACCCAGGAATTTGGAGGACTCCATGTCAGTGTCACCCAGGAATCTGGAGGACTCCATGTCAGTGTCACCCAGGAATTTGGAGGACTCCATGTCAGTGTCTCCCCGGAATTTGGAGGACTCCATGTCATTGTCTCCCAGGAATCTGGCAGACTCCATGTCAGTGTCACCCAGGAATTTGGAGGACTCCATGTCATTGTCACCCAGGAATTTGGAGGACTCCATATCCATGTCACCAAGAATTTGGAGGACTCCATGTCAGTGTCACCCTGGAATCTGGAGGACTCCATGTCAGTGTCACCCAGGAATTTGGAGGACTACATGTCCATGTCACCCAGGAATTTGGAGGACTCCATGTCATTGTCACCCAGTAATCTGGAGGACTCCATGTCAGTGTCACCCTGGAATCTGGAGGACTCCATGTCAGTGTCTGCCAGGAATTTGGAGGACTCCATGTCAGTGTCTGCCAGGAATTTGGAGGATTCCATGTCATTGTCACCCAGTAATCTGGAGGACTCCATGTCATTGCCTCCCCGGAATTTGGAGGACTCCATGTCAGTGTCTGACCTAGGCCTTAGGAAACCATCAACTTCCACTGTCTTTTTCTGAGACACTCTTTTGTCACGTGGCCATGAACAAGCACCCCTGCAGATCCCACACGGAAAGGCTCCCCAGTCGACAGTAGTATGTGTGTGCCATCTTGGCTGAGGGCTCCATGGCTCCTGTGAGCTCCTAGCTGATGCCTTACAGAGCAGAGACACGCTTTTCCATCCAAGTTGTGCCAAAATTGTGTATTCACGGGCTACGTGATTATCATTCTTATTTTAAGTCATTAAGTTTTGGGGTGATTTTTATGCAACAACATTTCACCAGAATAGCAATGCTGTGACTTCTGGCAAAAATTTAACCTCCCGGGATCTCAATTTTCTCCTCTGTAAAGAGAGTAGGATTCACAGACTTGGCAGGGTCCCTTTCAGTTCAAATATTCAATAAATTCTTTTGATGTGAATGAATTTCTTCCTGGTTTTAGCATAACACAGAACATCCTTTCTCCAATTCATGAAATAAACTCCCTACATGTGCAGTAACACTTTGTGTTGGTGTTTTTCAAACATTAGCATCGACGTGTCTCCCCAGGGGGCCCTGCTGAATGCAGACCCCATCGTGGGAGTTCACGATGGGGCCTGGGCATCTGCATTTTAATGAGATGCTGGTATAGAGATAGTGTTTTGGGTAAAGAGACCTTCTGCTCCTTCGTCAGTCACCAACAGCTGCCTTTAGCTGTGGGATTAGCAATGAGACTCTCAAAAATGTGGTATCTTATTGAATTCTTATAACTCTGTGAGGAAGGTTTGAGAACCATCTGCACTGGCAGACTGGAGATTCAACTTCTGAAGAGGTCAAGTGGCTTGTCTCAGGTCACCGTCTGAGTGGTATGAGCAGGATTTGAATCTAGGTCATTTCACAGACGCTCATCCCCTGCCACCCTCTTTAAAACACCAGGCGATGTGACATTAACCATTTTTTGTTCTAATCTCTCCCCTTCGTGCCTGCAGATAGCCAGCTGGGAAGAAAATCTATCATGAAAGGACACAAGTAGGGACTCGGGAACACACCAAGAATAACAAAACAGAGTTAACAAAGACAGAGGTGACTTTTTCAGGTTTCCTATCACCAGCCGTGATTAATTTACAGCTTTTTACATGCTAATGTTTTCCTGCCTTCTGCCAGTAATAAATAACCAATATGCTTTAATACCTAGTTATTATTCATCACTTTCAGATATCTGGATTTTGATTCTTTGCTGCAGTTCAATCACATTGAATTTCTTTAACCAGGACAGCTCCATTAAAAGTCCCCCCTCCAAGGACATCCTGGCAGGGCGGTGACAGTAATGGATAATGGGTGACGAGAGAGAGGGTAGCTGTGACACAAAATATTAGTAGCCATGGGGAAAAGAGGGAGAAACTGTAATAAAAAACACCACCAAGCTACATTTAAGTAACGCTGAGGTTATGACACAGACCAATAAAACCAAGAAACTTACAGTTATGGTTGACATGCCATTCTTAATGTGCCTTCTTTGCCTGTTTCTGCAACAGAAGTGGAGATCTACTTCATCATCCTTCTGACACGGTGTGCTCCGCTCTTCCACGGGAGTGAATTGAGAATGGATCACCAAGTCCAGCTATCTATTTTAGAAAGCTACTTGGAGCTTCTCCATCTCAAGGCCAACCCTACAAGCCAAGCTGGCTGGAAAAATCATTTCCTTCTGAAGAAGCTGGCCCTTTCCTAGGACCCAGAACTCCGATCATCTTGCCCTCCATTCAACACATAGTGATTAACATTCTTTGCGGCCTACTGAGGTCTGGACACACGGACTTCATCCTGCCCCGTGGCCACTTCAAGAGAGGGAACCTCAGTCCCAGTCTCTGGTGACCACGTGAATCTTTATCTGTCAGTCCTCTACCTTTGCAAGAACCAGTTGGGGTGTTTTCCCCAGTACAAGAAGCCCTTCCCTGGGGAGCAGCACTTTCTAATTTTCTTAGTAATTAAAAATTGCAATATTCTGACCCACGTGCCTCCTTATTAATGCATCAAATAATATCTGGCACTGGAGTCTAACAACTACCCTGATTTTGATGTAATTTTGAGTTATCTGTAAAAACTGCAGTAGGATATGAAAATGTTGGTGCTTTCTGTTGGTGACATAATTAAAAGTGATGTTAATACGACAGTGGCTCTTTATTGCATTCATAATTGAAGGAAAAGCTAAACTTTGATGACAGTGAAGACAAAGATGTATTTTCTTCCACCTAGTTCATGGGCCACCTGAATTCTATCCACAGATGCTTGTGGGGCTTCTGGGCTCCAGGTTAAGAAGCCTGGCCCAGGTCACACTCGTCCAGTTGCTGGGAAGCAGTTGCAGAACTGCCCGTCTTCCCTGCAGGACCCCGGAGGTCAGGGACCCCATCTGTCTTATTCATCATGGCGACATGACACCTGGCAAGGAGCCCCGCATATGTGCAGATGCAAGAGAAATATTTGATGAATGAATAACTCAGGAGCAACTTTACTCCGCAACTGTGTGAGACAGGTTGGTGAATCTGGGTTTTCATGTGCACCTCTGTTCTGATCCGTTCAATGAACACACACACACACACACACACATACTTATTTGAAGTAATTCACATACCATAAAAATTACCATTTCTAAGCTTTCAGTTTCAGTGCATATTACTATGTTCATAAGGTTCTGCAATTGTCACTCCTATCTAGTTTCAGAATATTTTCATCACCCCCCCGCCAAAGAAACCTCTACCAATTAGCAGTCACTCCCCATTCCCCTTCTCCCCGTGCTCCTGACAAGCATGGATTTGCTCCATCTGTATGTCTCCAATTTGAGTGTTTCTTATCAATAAATGGCATACTATGTGGCCTCTTGTGTCTGGATTCTTTTATTTAGCATGTGTCAGTACTTTATTTCTTGTTATGGCGGAATAGTATTCCACTGTAGGTGTTACTTATCCATTCATCTGTTGATGGACATGTGGATTGTTAACAAAAACTTGTTTGACACTGACACGTGCCAAATGGGGCTACAAGATAAAGGGAGGTCCCTGTCCTCATAGGGTCAGAAGACCTAGTTCTGAGGTCAGACCTGTGGGTTGAAATTGATAGCTGTCCCATCTGTAAAGTGGGGAGACATCAACCTCCTAGGATTATGGTGAGGTTATAGGAAGCAAATACATGTGAAAGACTGGAATGATGTTTGGCACATAGTAAGTGCTGCTGGAGAACAGAGTCAAGAGATAAGGGGTATTACGCTGTCTGATTAATGGCAGGAAAGGAAGTGGTGCTGGTAGAGATAGTGCATCTTACACAGAGGAGAGGGCGCTTGATGGGCAGACAGGGAAAGCCTGTCTCAGGCCTAATCCAAGGCCCACATAGTACAAAGCACCAACTAAATGAAGCATCAGGGGACCACGGATCCTGGCAGAGAGAGCAGCAAACACAAAGATGTGGAAGGCAAGGCTGGAGATTATCCAGGACAGGGCTGTCTAATGGAGAGGTGCTGGCCAGAAAGGTGGGCCACACATGCATTCTTAAATTTTCTGGCAGCCACATTAAAGAACATCAAAAGAAACAAGTAGATGTAATTTTAATAATGTATGGTACTTCACCTACTCTACTCAAAGTATACTTTTGACATGTGACCAATATAAAAAGTGTCAAGAAAATGTACATTCTTCCTGCTTCATTTTAAGACTTTAAAACCTGCGTGTATTTTACAGGTAGATGCATCTCTGGACTTGCCACCTTTCGGGGCCATGCCAGGGAGGGGCCCCCATGCAGGTGCAGGAATGGACACATCAGGTGAGTGGGGCGAGGGTGCTGGGTAGGACTGGGTGAGAGGGGCCATGCCATGCCATCATAAAGAGCGGAGGGCTTTGGGGATGGAAGGGAAGCTGCTGGAGGGTTTTCGGTCTGAGGGTGACATGCTGCACAGACCCTGGGGAACAACTCTGGAGACAAGGGATGATGGTGATTTGGATGCTGGAGGTAGACAGTGGACATGGCAAGGTAGTTCTAAGTACTTACTAAGCACCAAAAAGTGTGTGCCTCCAAGATCTTATTGTTATCACCGTCCTGAATGTTTCTTGATATCAGGGGCCACTCACCCCTCTACCCCTAGTTCCCTGCCCAAGAGCAGGAAGCAACTGCCAACTGGAGTCTTTCCTGATTCTGGGCCCTGCAGCGCCTTGGAGGCTGTGCATGTCCAAGATTGCACAGGCTTCCCCATGGAGTCTGCTCATCTCCTACCTAACTGATCATCACAGCTTGGCCTATTAATAATGAATATTTGCCAGAAGGACCTCTCACTAGCCTTAATCCATTGTCATTTCTGCTCAGTGATGTGCTTTGGCAAGAACCCAAAATCACAAAGGACATGAGAATTGCTGCCTCCATTTACAATGGGTCTCTGAAGATGGTGGGATTGCTTCTTCTTCACTCCCTGTCCCATATCATCTCTTCCCCACCCAAGGTCACTGTGTGGGGAGAGACCTTTTTCAGAGACCCTTGTAATATGCAGCAAGCTCCATTGTAGGTCCCTGACCATCATGAGTTTTCTGCTGGTTACTAGGGGGATGGGATGTCAGGTCTCTGGTGGGGTAGGACCCTCACAGAGTTCTGGGTCCCTGAGTGATGTATGCTTAGATGCCACCAGACCAGGACCAGGTGAGAGTGAGGCTTTCAAAGCTCCACATGGGCTGGAAGGAAACTGCAAGAAGGGCTTATGGAGAGGGATAGAGAGCAGCCCTGGGAGTGTGCATTCCAAGGCCAGCATCCTTGGGTGTTTCAGGGATAACTAACATCCAAAATGCAGGCAGCTTAAGAAACCAGACTTGACTGTAAAGCAGTTTGGGCTAGGAGAGAGGTGAGCGGCTCCCTCGAAACTCATGGCCCACCATGGAGACTCACAGCCTCCCGGGTGGGGGATCACTCCTGAGGGTCTCACGCACAAGCTACATCTGCAGTTATGTAAGGTCCACCTCTCCTGGACCTTGTGCAGGAAAGTTTGACCACAGAGAGGTTTTAATGAAATCTCTAGAAAGAAAATAGGAACTTGGCTACATATTAATAGGGTCATTCTTCATTTGGATTGTGGGGCTCAGGTTTGCAAGTTTGAGGAATTTAATATTTTCCTCTTCATTCTGGGCCATCTGGCTCACTGACCGCTTAATAGTCTGCCTCATATGTCAGAATGCTAGCTTATTTTTGTTATTATTATTATAAGTGGTTGTTTTCTTCTAGGGGAGCATGACAAAGTGGACTTTGGAGTAAGGTAGGCCTTGGATTGAATCTGGCTCTGCTGCTTATTAGCTGAGTGAACTGGGAGGCAGCTTAACTCTCCAAGCCTCAACTATGTTGCCTATAAAATGGGAGTGATGATAATATACACACGTTCTGGGGTTGCTGCAAGGAGTACATGAAATAACATGTAGGAAGAGCTTGGCTCAGGGCCTGTCTCCTGAAAACACAACACACAGTTCCTATTCATTGTACAGAATTCTGCCCCAGGAGGCTCAAATAAAGACTGGAGACAGATTTCTTTTGTCAATATGTACTTCTGAGTGCCTGTGATGTGCCAGGACTTTGCTTGACACTAAGTTCACTTGGTGAACAAGACAGAGGTGATGCCTGCTTCCATGCAGCTTACAGTCCCGTGGGGCCAGCAGAATGAAGTGAATAAACACACTAACAACATTTTATTAGGATATTATGATAAGAGGTTTGAAGGAAGTGAAATGAGGGGGGAGGTGATAGGAAAGAGAGAGAGAGAGAATGTGGGGTGCCTGCCCAATGGATAGATTCAGAATGTGAGTAAAGAAAGGTAAGTCCTGGGGTCAGGCTCACTCTCAAAGTGCATTTAAACTTAAAAAAACAAAATTGGGGAAGGGAGCTGGGGGAACGTGTGCTTTGTTCAGACTGACTGGAAACTGGGTTTCTCTGGGACTTCTATGAGCCGCAGCATGTAACTCTCCTGTGGGGGTGCTGATGCAGCCTTTCCCAACTCAGCTGACATGGAAACCTTGCTGCATGGAGCAACCCAGAGCTAGAGTCCCGTGGCATAACCTCTCCGCCTGGGTGTTCATGTCCACTTCTGGATGCACCTATTCTGAAAATGGGACTTGCCAGAGCTTCAGGCTGTGCTCTCCCCGGGACCGTGAAGGTAAAAGCACGTGACCCACTCTTACTTTCAGATAAGAACACCCACCTCCTGCCATGACATCAAGACTCACAGTGGACAAGCTCAGTGAATGAGATTGCTGCGTGTTTTGTGAGTCTTTGACCTAGAGCCTGCGACAGTGTGGGAAGGACCCAGTCACACCGGCAAACCAGTTCATCTTTTAGGGTGGGTGATCCTGCTGGGCATCGCCTCGTTTAACCTAAATTTTTATCAGGTGGAACTTCAGAGGGTGGCATTTTCTGAGCCTATCCCGAATTGTGGGATGGGAAGAGAGTGCTGTCACTTTTGTGAGGGGACATATATAGTGCAGAGGGCCTGGATTTGGAATCAGTTAAATAAATGCCACTGTACACAGCTGTGGGCAACTTCACAGGGCATTTATTTCCTCATTTATAAAATCAAAATCATAATGTCACTGTGGTGTGCTGAGTTGGTATTTATAAAGTGTTGAACACAATGGCTTCAAGTCAGAATGAGTGTGTGTGCTTAATTTTAAATCTTCCCTACCCCCCAGGAAATGACATCAATACCCTCCCCCAAGAAACTCACACTCCAGTTTGGAAGACAAACCAATATGCCAGAGCAATCAGGAAACAATAAAACAATTACATGCTAATCTGCTGGGATTAACAAACAGTACATCCTGATTTTTAGCTTCTGAATAATTTGCTATGATAACCTTGAAGATAAAATAATGGAATTTGGATTGACTGTTTTTCCTGATAGGTGAACTCACAAGTTGTTGAATAGCATTACTTCAAAAGCACTGACAACAACTCCATCTTTATAAATGTTAGTTGAATAAATAAATAAACCTTGGGCAAGGTCTCAAGTGGTAAAACCAAAGAGCTCATTTCTGGGCCCTATTGTGCTCCACATTTTTGGCAACGATGTGAATGAAGATAGAAAGGAGAATCTTATCAGAACTGCAGGTCATACAAAGTCGGGAGAGATAGTTAATATGATAAATGCACTCATCAATATTCAAAGAAATTTGACAGGCAAGAATATAGGGTCCAAACCACAAGATGGAACTCAACAGAAATAAATGCGAAGTGCTGAATTTTGCCTTAAAAAGTGTACAAGGACAGAATAGGAGAAAATTGACAAGGCAGGAACTTACGAAAAAAAAAAAAGCACTGGCTTTTGATTAATTAAATGTTTGATGTGATCCAATTATGTAATACAGATACTCGGGGGGGAAAAAATGTAAGACTGTATGAAGAAGAAAAATCTGTATACAATGCAATTTCTCCTTCTGATCCCACCCCCTCGGTAGATGAGAAATTATGAGGAATCTTCGATATCTAGAACACTGAAAGCAAAAACCCAAGTTCAATGACTGCAGCAAAGGCCAAATCTAAGCTTGGAAGTGCCAAACATGGAGTGGCCCACGGGGGTGGGTTTTCACTCTACCCAACCTGGAGCACCTGGTTAAACCTTAGGAACCACCTCATCCAGGGACTAGGCAGCACGCAAGTCATGGAGGTGTCTTCCCCTATGGGGGATCTGTACCTAAGGGGCTGGTGGTCACAGACAGTACCTGGGTTGAGAGATGGGTGTGCAGGTAAGACCAGAAGAAACAAGAGGTCTCATCCCAGGAAAGGACTTCCTGAAGCATTTCCCCACAACATACCTGGGCTCATCTCCCTTTCACAAAGGTTACAGTGAACAGACCAATAGGTTATTAAGTCACTGGAAACTGCACACCAGCACAACAAAGGGAAACCAAGTGCAACAGACATCCTCCACCATGGAAACTGTTCACATAGCCAGCAGAGCAAGTCACGAGAACACACTACCTGAATGTACTCAAAAGATGCAGGAGAATACTGGCTCAACCAGTAATGATTTCAACCATCACCGAAGCCAAAGTCTGTATATAGACTGGATTTGCAGGATGGACACAGCTCATGATTGAATGATTGAGCTGGAAGACTGAAGTGAGGGATTCTCTCAGAATTCAGTACAAGGGTGCTGGGCAGAGGAAGAACCATTAAAAGAAATGGGAGCTAGCTCTTCATGTTCCAACATTTCTCAGGTGAGTCAAGAAGGAGAAAATAAAAAAGAACGGGGAGGAAAATTGACTCAAAGAAATTTTAGGGAAAACAAATTTCCGGGATTAGAAAAAGATATGTGTTCTCAGCTTAAAAAGACACATGATGTGTAAGGAAGATGAGGGAGAAAAGATCACATCTATTCATACTGTAATGAAGCTGCAGAACAGATTAATAAGAAAGAATTCTAAAAGTTGGTGGATACATCCTATTGTTACAGGGCAGGGAGAGGGGCACCCCAGAACCCCTAAAACTGCCTTCTCTGAATGGGTTTTGCTATCCGCTGCATTAAGACCAACATAAAAGACTTATAATGGAAAGGAACTGTAATACAATTAGGGTACAATATAGAAAGGACAAAGAATATAGTTACTATAAGTTAAGCATTTAAAGTTACTCATCTCCTTGAGGGTAAAAGTCTAGCTAAATAGGACTGGCCCAAAGCAAGGCCCCAAAAGCCTGCCACATGTCTAAAGGACCTTTCAGTAGAGACCTATAGAAAAGGGTCAGAAAGAGTCAGACAAATCCAGGAGGAAAAGAGCAAAATTAAAATTAAGGTGAAAGCTGCCATTGGTAACCTCCCCACGGGTCTCTCACCCACATCCGTTCCAACCAGTCCAAGACCAAAAAACAAGCGCAGTTTTTTCACATGTCCCTCTGCTCCACATGCCTCCTCCATGTCTCCTTTCTGCTTTCCATCCTGCTTCCTTCTTCCTTCCTTTTTTCTGTCTTCCTCTCTGCAGAATCTTTTTTTTCCTGCTCAGTTCCACCCACTTAGGGTGGAACTGAGATTCTGGAACTTCCCCCTTTCCTGGGGACTACCCTGTTACACTATCTATAAAGACTAGAACCATACTGCCCAACTGGCAATATCAGATAAAAGATGACAACAGGGGCAGTATATTTAATTTCAAAGGAAAATAATTTATTTTTATTCTATTATTATTTTTTTCATTGAAAAAGTATTGGGATAACCCCATCAGGTATTACCATAGTGCACCTACCACCAACTCACCCATATTCCACTATCATAGACCATCGTGCCCCCGCTTCCCTCTTTGTTCTTCCCCCTCCCTCACCCCCTTGCCTGCTTGGTGCTTCAGTTCTGTAGCCAGCTACCAAGGGTTAGCTTTTAAACTTCTCTTTACTCACTATTAGTTTAGTTACTTTATATTCCACATTTTATACCATCCAGTATTTATATTTCTCCTCTTGACTTAATTCATTTAGCATTAGTCCTTCAAGTTCCATTCATGTTGATGAAAATGGCATGCATTCAGTTTTTTTGTTTGCTGAGTAATAGTCCTCTCCCCCCCCCCCCCCAGTCTCTCTATATGTGTACCACATATTCTTGATCCACTGATCTGTTCTGGGGTAATTTGGTTGTTTCCATACTTTATCTATATAGTAAATGGTGTTGCAATAAACATGGGAGTGCAAGTTTCCTTTTGAATTAGTGTTTCTGAGCTTTCTGAGTAGAGGTTTAGGAGTGGAATAACTGGGTTGAATGGAAGATCCATTTTTAATGTTTTGATACACCTCCACATTGCTTCCCATAGGGGTAGACCAGTTTGCTTTGGAAAAAAATAATCTTTAGAGTTCAACATTCAGCTAAGCAATGACTCAAGTGTAAGAAAGGGTAAAAACTTATTTTCCACACATACAGGGACTTCAAATGCTAACCATTCTTTCAGACCTTCAATGAAATAACCACCAAGTAATGCACATTAAAACAAAGAAGAAAGAAATTCCAAGGGGGGGAAAACAGTAGTACTTGCCTGGAATTACCCAATTGTGCCCCCAAACTCATTGATATTCCAATCTCCTATGCTTTAAATGCAAGCATATTTGAAGATAAGTCTTAAAGAGGCTGTTAGGATGGTGTCTTAATAAGGATAGGCAAAGATATTCCATGGAAAACTGAAGTGGCTATATATATCCCAGACAAAGTAGATTTTAGGTGAAAATTATTACAAGAAATTACAGAAAAGAACATTATTGATAAAATGACCAATCAATTAGATATAACAATTACATGCACATGAACCTACAGACAGAGTCCCAAAACATGAAGCAAAAGTTGACATAATAAAAGGGAGAAATAGGGCCTCCCTGGTGGCGCAGTGGGTTAAGCAACGCATTATGAAGCAGACCGTAGCCACTGAAGCTAGAGTTCAATCCCTGCCACCAGCCAGGGAGGGGACCCACATGGCGCAGCAGACCTCTCTTGCCTCGCCCACTACTGCCCTCGGCAGTGTACTTCAGTCAGTCTGCCTGTTCTGCTCTCCACTCTGTCTGGTGAATCCTTTCACCTCCCGCGACTCTGATCTGTAACCCAGCTCTTGTATGCATAAACAAACAAATCTTTAAAAAAGAATAAAAGGGAGAAATAGACATCTCTACAATAATAACTAACTTTCTATAATGAACAGAACTACACGGATTGAATATGAGACAATGATGAACAAACCATTACAGGAAAAAATAAAGAAAATTTGATCAGTTCTACAAGTTAAAAAATCATGAGAAAAAGAAATCACAAGATAAGGTATTAAGAATAATCCAATAACAAATATACAATAAATATAAAGGGTTAATGAGAAAACAGAACTTAAGGGGAAAAGCATTAAAAAGGGCAAAAGGACTTTTAAGTTATTAAGAGAAACCATCAATTACCATGAATGGTTATGTACCTTGCAAATTGGTTTTGAGATAAATAAAGCAAAACTGAGAGGCACTGGCAAAGGCACTGCCACAGGGAAAGACTGTACTGCCCCCAGAAAGGGACAAATAAGTCGGGTTAGAGAGGATTAAACAGAATTAACATGATTGCTCTAATGGATCGACAGCTCTCTGGACCCAACAAACAGGAAAGACAAATTCCTTCCAAATATACATAGAAATTTGACAAAAATTCACCATGTATTAACCGCAAAGGCAATTTCAAGCAGTAATGAAGCACAGAAATAACACATGGTGTAAACTTTCTTATGAAAATATAAAAATTTTAAAAATTGCAGATGAATGTTATCATCTAGTTTATATACCAAAAAAAAAAAAGAAAAATTATTTTTAAAAGGAACAATAATGAGGCAATAAACTGCTAGAACTAATAAAAGAGTGCAGCAAGGTGATTAAGTACAAGGTCAACTCATATTTCTCAAGATATTAAAACATATTATGAAACAATACACCAAAGTGGTACAGAAAGAGATAATTAGATCAATGAACAAAGCCCAGCAAATATCCCATATACGTGTAGAAACTTAGTGCATGATTAGATGGCATCTCAAATCAATGTAGGGGATAAAAGGAGTATTCAGTAACCACTGGGATAATTTGCTAACAGAAAATTTTATTCCTATTTTGCCCCTTGGCAAAAATAATTTGCAGATTAATGGCTTAAAATTAAATAATGGATTCCAAAAATATTAGAAGAAATACATTTAAGATATTCATATAATCTTGGAATAAGACAGACCTTCCTAAACAGGACATCCTATGCTAATGTATTTGGGCAAAGGTTGATGCATTTGAGTACATCATAATTTAAGACGTGTGCGATGGAAAACAGCACAACAGAGTTCAAAGGTAAGCTCTGGTCTAGGAAAACATCTGTAACCTGTAAAATAAAGACTGATATGCAGAACATCAACAAAGAATATGGTAGAAAAGGAAAGAAAAGAAATGGACTAGCAAGTCGTAGAGGTTTATGTGACCGATATGAAGCAGGACTTAGGCTCGGTAATAACCAAGAAAGCAGCAGAAATAAGAGGTTCCACTCTGCACCTGAGTTTCCTTGGCTGCAAAACAGAAACAATAAAGGACCCCAAATCACAGGGGCTTTGTGGGATTAATCCAGTCCATATACATAAGCAGAATTCTTGGAGCACAGCCTAGAACATAGTCAACCATCTAGAAGCATTAGCTATTGTTATAATCTTTAGCAGGTTTTAGCTAAAGCTGAGTGGCAAAAATTTTCAATCCTGGTAATATAAAGTTTTGGTAAGGGTGCAGAGAAAATTCACTCTCACATTGATGGTGAGAATATTAATTGGTCCAGTTAACTTTTGTGGGCAATTTGGAAATATCCGTTAACACATACAAAGCACCCCTTCCGCCTGCCAATTCTGGGTTGGGACCTAGAGATGTATTTGCCTCTACACAGGAGGCATGTGCAGACAAAGATGAGTTAAGATTGGTAAGTCCCTTAAATTCCCATCAATAGGGGACCGGTTACAATTATACCCTGGAAGACTTTGCAGCTGTTGGTAAGAATGAGGTAGAGCTTAAACATGGGAACATGGGAAGATCTCCAAGACATATTTTTAAGTTAAGAAAACAAGCTGCAGAGCAAAAAGTATTGTATGATGCCATTTAGGTAAACAAGGACCACAAAATTAAAACATGAATTCTGTAGCTACAGATATCTAGGAGAGGTCTGGGAAGTGACACTGAACTGATGGCTTGTTTTCCTTAGGGCTGCATCTCGGGATCAATGACATGCTTGTAAAGAGACACTCTGTATACATTACTTAAAAAGGAATGTTTACAAGTATGATTTTTAAGAAATGAAAATAAAATATAAAACAAATACAAATACCAATGTAGTCTTTGGCTATTTCCTAGTAGTAAGAGTAGAATGTGCAAGTCATAACAAGTAACAGATCTACTGCATATTGAAGGGGCAGATGATGTCTGGAGTTTGTATCCAATCTGAGCCTCGTGGTTTAAGAGACATTTGAAACTAGAGTTCACTATTCACAGCTTAGGCCCCAATTTTGTCCATAATATTCCTGGATTATGCCTATTGCCTTAGTGTTAGGAACAGGGCCCCTTCTTACTCTCTAGAGAGTCCTGGTTTGAATTAAAGGAGCTCTCCAAAAACAAAACAAAGCTGAATATATAGGTATAAATAAATATACAGGTATAAATCTCCAAAAAACAGATAAGAGGATCTGCATACTGAAGAAATGCTGATAAAAGAAATTAAAGGAGACCTAAATAACGGGGAGACATACTATGTACATGAATCCAAAATCTCAACATGGTAAAGTGAATTCTTGCCAAACTGATCTATAGATTTAACTCAGTTTCAATAAAAATTGACTGTCAATACCAACAATGACTAACTTGTCAGTGCGCTCTGTGCCAGGTAGGCCCTGTGGGCCCAGAAGCTTAACGAAGAGGCTTAAAGAAGCTTAAAGCTTTCACAGAAGGGGGCTCAGAGCTTAAAGCTGGGACTTGCCACCACAGTGGAAGAGCCAGATTTAAGCCCCAGCTGCCTATCCCCAAAGTCCAAAGTATGTAACCACTGAGTTGGCTGCTTGTCCACATGACATGACTGAGGAATGAAAGGTCAAAATAAGAACTGATAACATTCCACACAACAGCTGAACGAAGAGGGCGCACAGAAGGACAAAGATAGATACTTAAGTACTTGTGCTGTGGGAGCAGACTTCACCTGTCTGGGCTCTTCATATTAGGGGGTACAGGTCACACTGAAGGGTCATTACATACGGGGACTCTTGGGGACACAGGAGTCCTCATCATTTACAAGGTTACACTGGGTAAATGTCCTTCCTGTTCTAAGGTATCTAGCTTTGTGACTTCCTTTGTATTGAGGAAATTCATGTAACATAACTCTTTCTGGAGTACACTTTAGTGGCATTTGATATAGTCACAATATTGTGCAATAACCACCTTTGCCTAGTTCCAAACATTTTTATCACCCTTAGAGGGGACCCCCATAGCCATTCAGCATTCACCCCATTCCCTCCACCTCCTAACCTCTGACAACCACTATTCTGCTTTTTGTCTCTAGATTTGCCTATTCTGGATACTGATGTCAGTGTCACGTAATACGTGGCCCATTGCATTTGGCTTCTTTCACTTAGTCTGGTGGTTTCAGGTATCATCATCTCAGTGATGTATTGTCCGATGTATTAGCACTTCATCCCTTCTTATGGCCGAATAACTGTCTAGTGTATGGATTTACTACATTTCGTGTATCCATTCTCTGTTAATGCATATTTGGATTATTTCCACATTTTGGCTGCTGTGAATCGTGTTACCATGGGCATCTACGCACGTTCAAGGATTTGTCCAAATATCTCTTTTCCATTCTTATGGGTATAAAACTAGGACTGGATTGCTGGGTCATATGGTAATTCAGTGTTTAACCTTTTAAAGAACTGCCAGACTGTTTTCCATAGTAGCTGTACCATTTTATATTTGCTCAACAATTTCTTTTTTAATCATAAAATGCAAGAGAAATTCAGAGAAGCTTCTGAAGAAAGCAGAAAAGGTTCCATGGATTTGAGTGAGGTTTAGGCTGGCTGGAATTGGCACAGCCGCATTGCAGGGAGGTGGGCACTGCAGGGTGGGAGAGCAGCCAGGACAGAGGCCTGGGGCATGGGCTGCATGGGTCTGTCTGGGGACAAGCCTGGCTGAGGGCTGAATGCACTTACTAAGTCACAGGAGTTTCACCTCCTGGATGGCTGGAGGGCTCGCTAGCAGAGGCTGGGTCTGTCCTATCACCATCTGCCTTCATCTCTGCATGGATAAGGGTGACTGCAGTGAGAGGGCACCAGGAAGGCAGAAGGTAACTGGCATCACATGAAGCCAGTCTTTTGTCCTGACCCCTCCAATACAGAAGCAGGGCACCCAGAGCTGTCACCCTCACATCCAACTGAGATGTGTCAGGTGGGGAAGAGACCAAACTAGATTCAGCAGGTAGTCAAACCTGGGAATTATCCAGGTCCTGCTTCTTCTGTTTGTCTCTAGAAGGAACCCCTGGAAGCTTCCACAGTAGGTTGGAGGAGCCAATTTAAAAAAAAAAAAAAAGTTCAGCACCATACCTACCAGGCGCTGGAGGCGGGAATGGCAATAGGAATACTAGGGAAGGCACACACTGCCATTGAGAGTGACTCTGCTTGGGGCCTTGGCCAGACATATGTTTAAAAGATCTCCAGGCCTGAGGAGACTGCACCACAGTCAGAGCAAGATCTAACGTTGCACTATGATTTCTGGTGGCCCGGGGTCATCCAGTTCTGGTCCTTGGGCTCACACAGAGGTGGGGGCAGGAGTCACATAGAGAAGGGAGGGGGCAGCAGGACCCCTGCGATAGTTTGCTAGGGCTGCCATGACTACCACAGACTGGGTGGCTGAAACAAAAGAAATAAGCCCTTTCACTGTCTGGAGGCCAGAAGTCCAAGATCAACATATCAGCACGGCCGGGCGGTTTCTGCCAAGGCGGTGCTCTCCTTGGCTTTTTGATAGCCACCTCCCCTCTGTGACCTCAAAGGTCAGTCCTTTTTGTCCTCATCTCTTATAAGGAAGTGTCAGAGTGGACTAGAGCCCACCCATATGAACTCATTATCTACCCCTTTAAAGACCTGTCTCCAAATACAGTCCCATTCTGATGTGTGTGTGTGTAGGGGGGGGTGGGGGGACTTAGGGCTTTCACACGTTAATTTCAGGGGGATACAAATCACCCTGTGGGACCTTCATCGCTAGAATGGCTCTCTCACCAGCCCACTTCCTCACCTGATTGAGTCTGATTACTATGACTGGAGGA
>JAGFMF010011401.1:1249494-1338649 GCA_019455555.1 Galemys pyrenaicus
GGACCCCCCCCCCCCCCCAATTTGCAGAACCAACTTGGAAGTAAGCAATGAGTTGAAACTCTGTAACTTTAGGTAGCAAAATTTGCTCATCACAGGCTGTATCCAGGAATCTCAAACCACCCTCACACCACCATTGATTAAATCTCAGAGCACCTCAGTGAACATTTAGGTGACTCGTCCAGTTGACAGATGAGGAACTGCCAGTCCTAGAGATCCCAACCCCGAGGTTCTTAGAAAAAGGTGCAGTCAGAGCAGGCAGAAGGATGTGGAGCGTCAGGCAGTGAGAGTCGTGTCTTAGCTCTGAGCAGCTGGCCGCCCAGCTCATTGTCTGAGATGAAACGGGTGACCCTTGGTCCTTCAGATCAAATAGGACAGGACTAAAGAGAAGTATCAGGAAAGAATGGATTTCCACAGCACCCCGTCTTGCATTTCATCCCACATCAGTCCTGGGTCCACTGTGCTTCTGGACCAGGTGACCTGATTCAGTTTGATGACATTGTCACATGGGACCGAGGGATGGTGGCCTTGTGGAAAAAATCATGTGGGACCAGCCCAGGCTCACACCATGCTCAGGCTGAGGCATGTTGTCCCTCCCCAGCAAATTAACTCCTATCAGGGATCTGAGGAGGGACAGCCAGGGCCTCTCCTCTCTGAGCAGCATGAAGCTGTGTCAGACCTTGAAACTTCTGGCAGCTTATTGGATGATTACCCCTGACACCGGGAGCTTTGACTGAATCCAAGATCCCAGCAAAAACAAAGCCAGGAGTCCAGGCATCTGACTCCAAAGTAACACCGTGCTTGTGAACGTGTAATTTATCTCAAATGCACAGAAATCGACTCTTTTCCCTTCAGGTCTATTTCCAGTTCTCCAAGACCCAGGCTGGGAATGGGTTGAAGTTGTAGCTTTTTCTATCTTTTGTCTACTGGCTACGCCCTCGTGTCACCTGTGGCGCTACAGGAACACGGGGCTCAGGCTCCAGCCCCAAATAAGTACTAATTAGCTATGTGTGGCCCAGGGGGTGTCCGTTTTAGAAGTTGTTTTTAACGCTCAGGTGGAGACCCTCTGAGCCAGGACTGTGGCTTTACCTAGGACCCAAGTGGAGAAGAGAGAGGCAGCCACAGGGGAGAAGCAGGGCAGGGAGCAGGGCCACCCTTGGAGCAAAGCCACCCTTGGAGTGGGTGCCGCTCTAGGTTCAATGAACATAGGAATCACTCTGGGTTCTTTTGCAGGGAGTCAGAGTCTGCAGTGGGGCCTGAGAGCCAATTTATTACAAGAACCTAGGGATGTCAATGCTACAGGTCTGGAGACTGTGGAGAGTAAGAGAAAGGTACTAGGAGAAAAGGAATCAGCTAATACAGAGAGAAAAAATTACTTAACATGCTTCTATAACAGTTGCATTTCCACTTAAATGCACAGATATCTCCTCTGCTACCTCCTAAAACTACATCAGTTCAACAGTAGAGGAATGAAACCCATACATGCATACACATGTGTCTTGTGTTCACACGGGCAGAGAAAATGGAGAACACCATGGCAGGTAAGAGACGTCAACAAAATATGCAAGCTGGAAAATGTCAGAGATGACTGTTTCTGGGAAGAATGTCATCTAAAAACACTTCCACCATAACACATCTAAAATGCCAGATAAAATACTTTTAAATATTTCTTAAAGTGTGTAACTGACCTGGCAAGGCACTAAGGGAAGTATTCTGGGACCTAACACAGAATGTAAGCTGGAGTCAGAGTAGTTCAGGGGTAAACACAGGACACTCCAGGCTGCCCTGAAGGTCTCCTAAGCCCAGGTGAATCATGCTGGGGCCAGAATGAGATTCAGAGTCAGACCAGAGACTACTGCATAAAACAGGGACCCTCATAGGCTGTATTCCCAGGGAAATGGTGAATTGCAAAACCACAGTGTGAGAACTCATTTGCCTTAGCCTCAGCACTGAGTGAGGGGAAATCCTGTTCTGAACTTGTAGCTGCCAGTTTCATGCAGCTTGAGAATATTTATTCACTTGAATTCATGGGTCAAAAAAGACTAAAAGTAAGAACTTAGTTTAAATCATCTTGTATTCTTGTACTGCCTGTGGAAATAACAGAATGATCATTTTGGAAAACTGTCAGTATTAAAGCAGAACAGACAGATATCTTGTCCCCCTCCTCCCCTACTTCCAGTCCTAGGTATAATACACAGAAAAGCAAAATATGTCCAAACAGACATGCACAAGAAGTTCATAGTAGAACTGTATGTCATATTCCCAAGTGGAAACCACTCAAGTGCTCATCACCATAGAGGAGATAAAGTAGAACATTATAAAGCAATGCAAAAATGAACAATGCAACATTAAGAACCTACATGAATGACTCATGCAAGTGAACACTGCAGTGACATGGATGAATCATGCAAATGCAAGCTGCAACTACATGTGTCTGTAATGATGAATCATGCAAATAAATATCACAATGACAAGTATTAAATGAATGAATGTCACAGACATATGTAGAGTGAAAGGGGTCTAATATAAAAAGAAAAATAAAGACTGGATGATTTTGTTTATCTGAAAACTGATTGGTAAAACTCCTCTCTGTTCAGGCTTGTGTAACCTTTGGGGGGAAAGAACTGCCTAAAAGAAGCAGGATGGGGATGCTGTGGCTCTGATCATTTTCTGCCCCCTTGTCAAAAGAGTTGTCAGTATGTTATACTTCAATGAAATGTTTATAGAAAACAAAATGGTCCAATTCACAGGGTAACCAGGCATTGGTGGAAGCAAACTCATAATTTTTGGAGGAGCACATCCTCATTTCAGGCCCCCCAATTTTTCTGTAGATGAAGTTTCAAAGAGCATGAACTCACAATTACAAAAACCTATAAAACAAAGCAAAGTCTAATAGCCCACAGATAGCAGAATAGCAAATGCAGCATCAGATCCACAAGGAATTCAGATATTGGAAGTTAACCAACAACAGAATACAGAATTATTATCTTCAGTATGTTTATATAAATATAAAAGAGAACCAAAATATAAGAAGTAAATAACTACTCAAAATAAACAAGCAGATTTTTGAAAGTACCAAATAGAATTAGAAATGAAAAATTATAATCAAGTTAAAAACTCAATGGAACTAAAATGGCTATATGAAATTATATGGGATTTGGGATTTGCTTTAGAGCAGCCCAGTGAGAAGAGATGGAGTGGCGTGTAGATATAACAAGAATGGCCATCTGTAGATAATTACTGAATTTGTGCAATAGGAAAAGTGGGGGGGGAGGGAGTTTACTGCCAGAATCTCTTTATTTTTGAGATTTATTATCTGGATATTTCTTTAATATGGCTTTTAAAGCCACCTCAGGTATACCTTAGTTGAGAAATAGTCAACTAAAAAATATATGAAGAAATTATTGAAAGTATGGTATAGTAAAGCAAAAAGATGGAAAATACAAGAAAGGTTAAGACATGTGGAAGAGCAAGTTAATAAATGTCACAAATATTCAGATATTCAGGAAGAGAGATAAAACTCAGAGGGATCACAGGGTCCAAATCCTCACCAGAAAACTGTTTATATCCTATTCACCTCAGTTCTATTATCTAACTCATGTATGTCTCTCAACAAAAAAGTACAAGGTATGCCCAAAAAGCAGGAAGAAAGTACACATTGAAGTTACAAAAAATTATCAGAAACAGATTCAGATATGATACAGATGCTGGAATTATTGGACAGGGAGTTTAAAACAACTTCACTCCATTAGTGAAGACACTAATGGAAAACCAGACAATATATAGATGGGCAACATGAGTGAAGTGGAAGTGCCCAGTGAGAATCAAAAACACAGTATCAGAAATGAGAAATGCCTTTAACAAGCTCATCAAGACTGGACATAGCCAAAGAAAGGAACCACTGAGCCTGAATATAGGTCAATATAATGTCCCAAATTGAACTGAAAAGAGAAAAATGAAAATACATCAACAGACTAAGAAAAATTGTATAACATGAAATGTGCAGTATATGCAACAACTGGCTGAGCAGATGAAGAGAGAGAAGCAAAACTAATATTTGAGTTAACAATGGCCAGAACTTTCCAAAATTAATAACACTAAACCACAAAATCCAGGAAGTTCAGAATATACCAAGCAGGATAAATGACAATATATTATATCCAAACTGCAGAAAATCAAAGATGAAGATAAAACCTTGAAAGAGGACATACCTATAAAGGAGTAGTGAATCACAGTGAACTTCTCGTCAGCAATCACATAAAAAGAAGAGACTGAAGTGAAATATTGAAAGTATTAAGAAAGAAAAAAATCCACTAACTTAAAATTCTATATCCAGCAAAATTGTCCCAATGCATAGAAGAAAAAGACTTTCTCAGATAAACAAAATATAACTTACGGTCAGCAGATA
This sequence comes from Galemys pyrenaicus, assembly GCA_019455555.1. NCBI lineage: Eukaryota > Metazoa > Chordata > Mammalia > Eulipotyphla > Talpidae > Galemys > Galemys pyrenaicus. The sequence goes on from JAGFMF010011401.1 coordinate 1,253,900, forward strand.
TACCCCACGAGACATGTTAAAAAGAGGACCTGTAGGGGGCCTCCCTGGTGGTGCAGCGCCGCACTGCGAAGCATCTGCGGCACTGCAGCAGGAGTTCGATCCGGACCAGGGAGGGCACCCACATGGCACAGCAGACCCCTCCTGTCTTGCCTGCTGCTCCCCTCGGCAGTGTGTTTCAGTAGATCTGCCTGTTCTGCTCCCCACTCTGTCTCTGGTGAATCCTCTCACATCCCATGATACTGGCTTGTACCTCAGCCCTTGTATGCATAAATAAATCTTTTTTTTAAACAAGGAGGGTCTGTAGGCAAAAGAAAACCAATATGAAGAAAGAAAAAACATGGAGAAGGAATAAATAAAACTAAAAAATATCGTACTGTTAATTGATCTAAGAGATGATTTTTAAAAAGTAATCCTAGTGATAATATATCAGTAATTATGGCCTAGGAATAAGTGAAATGAGTGACAGCTATGGCAGAGGGTTGAATTGAGGGGAACGGGGGACAGGCATTCTGTTCTAAGAAACCTGCATTATATGGCAAACAGTACAGTATTATTTGAAGGAAGATTAGTTAAAAATGTATTTTCTAAACTCTAGGGCAACCACTAAAAACTTAATAAACCCCATATGCTAAAATGTAAAGTCTATTTATTAGTGTTCTTTATATGTATATGCTTCTTTGTTTGAAATTTAGAAGATTTTTAATTTAGAATTAAAAATGTTAAAGACTTGGGTAGAAAAGAATGAAACCTAAATGCCTCTTAGAAGGGTTGGCAAGAAGAAAGTCAATTTTCTGGGCAGAATATCAGAAAATGGAGGCACCTTGCACTGTGCAGGTGGGTGTGCAGGGTTAAAACCAGGAGGAGCAGTTGAAGATAAGTAAAGGGCGTGGTTTCAGTCCCAGATTGCCTCTCAGTCCTGCATGAGAATAAAGGTTTACATGTTGGAAAGCAGGACACACCAAGTGTGAGGGGTGAGAGGCCATCTGAAAAAGTAGATGATTAAAATGTTGGAGAAGTGGGGTTTGGGAGTAGGGTGGGAAGGACCCAAGGATAGTTTTGTTTTTCTTTTGTTTTTATTACAAGCCATGGTAGGGGTTGACATTTTCAACCAATAAATATATTACTTAGGTAAAGGTAAAAATTAAACTTTAGGAACAAGGGAAAAGACCTAACAATTCAAAATTAAGGTGCCTCTGGATGTGGTCATGGTTTCTATATTCTGGTTCAGGGCACAGATTGGAAGAAACTGCCCTATGACCCCACAGTCAAACCATCCCACCCCAACAGCAAATCTTGGCCCTCAGATTCAGGCTTCATGTCCTTCCATGACATCAGAGGGGCCAGACTTTCTAGGAGAATAAATGCTTGGTCTGGGGACTAGAGGGTGTTTCTGTAATGACTTCAAAATTTCTTCCCAACTTAGTCCTTCTCTCTTTCATTTTCCTCCAAACTCAATAATCTATCATTTACCTGCCTTGCTGCAGGCTATGCTATTTATAACAATAGAAATAGCATTTTTGGCTTGTCACCTTTCTCTGAAGGAACTCAGATTGTCTCTAAACCTTTAATGTGCATACAAAGTATTGGTGAATCATGTTAAAATGCAGATTCTAATTTAGCTGGTCTAGGATGGGCCTAAGAGTCTGCATTTCTAATCTGTTCCAAGGTCAGGTTTGTGCTGTTGGTCCAAGGACAGAGCCCTGAGTAGCAATGGGACACAGGGAAATTCATAGGATGAAGGAGATGGTCTATATCTTGATTGTGGTTGTGGTTACAAATGTATACATTTATCAAAACTCATTGGACTCTACACTTGGTGTGGGTGAATTTTATTGTATGTAAGTGATACTTTAGTATAGTTGATTTTAATGGGAAAATCCATTCTAGATGGATTATAGATCTAAATGTGAAAGTTGAAACAATAAAGCTTTTAGAAGGAAATGCAAACCTTCGGTAGGCAAATCTTTCTCAAACAAGACTCAAAAAAGTTAACTGGAAGAAAAAAATTCTATACGCATTGGAATACATTAAAATTTAAAACATGTTCATTAGCAGTCTCTACAGTCATAAGCTGAAGGAAGAAATCTGCAATACTTATATCTGACAAAGTACTCTACCTACCACATGCAAAAAACTACAATGCAATACGAAAAGACAATGCAACAGAAAAATAGGAAAAACACTGGAAGAGGCTTTTCACCAAAGATATTCGAAGTGGTCAATAAACACTTGAAAAGGTATTTGAAGTAATCAGCCATGCACGAAATGCAAATTTAAAACCACAAAATTATTTGTTTTAACTACACACCCATCAGAACTGCTACTATGAGGAAAGATGTGGAGTAACTGGAACTCTCCTCCATCACTGATGGGATGGACTATGGAACAACATTCTTGAACACCATTTGACAGCAGTTATTAAGCTGAATATGAACATGTAAACAGGGATCCCAATAAATCCACAACCACGTGTCTTCAAGAGACATTATAGAAATGCTCATAGCAGAATTATTCATGATGGCCTTAAATTGGAGATAACCCAAATATCTATCAGCAGTAGTCTAGATAAAATGTGGAATATTCATGAAATGAACTGCTACTGGCAATAAAAATATGGAAGAACTGTTGCTACAACAACTCAGGTGAAGCTAGGGATGTCAGATAAAATACAGGATGCTCCACTAGATTTATATCTTGAATAAACAGCAAATAACTTTTTAGTGCATCAATGGCCCATGTAATACTTGAAACATGCTTTGCTAAAAATGATTGCTATACTGAAAGTCATTATTAATATTAATCACAGTATTATTTTTCAGCTGGCCACACGCTGTTTCTTGATGTGGGTCCTGGTGACACAGGTGTATTCATGTTGTGAACATCTCACTGAGCCGCACACTTAGGATTTGTGTACAACTCCTGGGTGTATTTTATACTTCAATATCAGGTTGTTTAAAGTAACAATAAAATGAATCCTGGCTCATGTCCCATCAGAGGACCGCCCTGCCTCTTGCCTGGAGCCTCCCATCTGCTCTCCCCGCTGCTGTCGGTGACCTTCTAGTCTGCACATCCATCCTGGCTCTTGGTCTCTGCTCAGCCACACCCCTGGCTGCCCTTGCTCTAGGACAGCATCTGCCTCATTGGCGCAGGATCCTGGGCTCTCATGGCCTCTCTTCTGTTCTCACACCTTTGACACCGACACTAACCACACTTCCACGGCCTTGCGAGTGCTTTTTCTGCTTTGAAGACTTCCCCCGACTTCTCTGCCTGGCAAAAGTCTAGTTACTTTCCAAGTCTCCTTTCACCCTCCATCAGCTCTGGGTAGCTTTTCTGACTCTCTCGGGCAGACCCAGGTGCTCCTCTCTTCGACCCCTCTTCACTGTGTATCTCCTCCATCACAATCACTGTGGCTGTTGTCTGTCCCCTCATCACGCCAGAACGTAGGATTGCTGGGGCAAGGATTCTGATTTTTCATTTTTCATCCTTACCACTTAGCAGAGTGCCCATTAAGGACAGACATTGGGTTTGTGTTAAGTGATGAGTAAGTGGGTAATGGTGGTGATAGATATTAATTTATAATACCAGGCAAAGGAATGTAAACTGTGTTTTGCAAACGGCTCACTAAATTTCTGATCTAGTGGGGATCCTCTGGAACTCGTTCTATGGGTGGCACACTTGATAATGGGTAGCACACGCCTTACCACGGGTGTGCACTTAGCTCTTCTGGCATGTTCCTGCATGAGCTGAGCACTCAGTAGATTGTATCTCATTTAATTTCCTGTGAGAATGATGGTGTTATTAACCCCATTTCACAGATGAGGACAGAGGCACAGAAGTTCAACAACTTGTCTGAGGTCAATGCCTGGGAAGAAGCCATGCCCACTTCTTCTTTTCTACTAACATTTTTTTATATAACAGCCACTGACGTGTCCCCTGGAACAGGAGAGGCAAGGGAGTGAGTGTCAGTGCCCGCTCTGCCCTCGGCAGCATTTTGACTCAGACAACTATTCTGGCACCTCTCAAATCAGTCTTGGTGGGTGGTCACCCCCTCTCCCATGGAATGGCCCATCGGGAAGGGGAGTCACATCAAACCTTGAAACAGCGTTCAGTGGTCTGGAGACTCTCAACTCCTGCCTGAGATTTTCAGGTTTTAGACAAAACAAAAATCTGATTCACTGTTTCCAGTCCTACAGGAAACTCAAGTCCTTTATTTTTCTGCTGCTCAAGAAAAAAAAAAAGAAATAAAAAAAAAATCAAACCAGAAAAAAAAAAAAAAACCCTTTATGTCTTAGAAGAGTTTTGAATGCTTCTCATTTCACACCGCACCAAACATTGTTCATGACAAAGGCTGCGGAATGAAGCCCAAAGTAAAAGACAGAAGGAAATGAAATGCATTACAATAAAACACACATGCTAATAAATAAAAGCCCGAGCAATGAATCTGACTCAGAATATACCACTGGCAAGAAGAAATGCCCCAAAGCTTTGCTTAAACCAAATAATGTAAGAACAGATGGTTCCCCTGGGTCTCTGGGAAAAGTTAATGCATCCAGGAGGCTGCAAACGGAGACTGTTTGGGATTTTGGCAGAAAACACAGGGCATTAGCAACATTCAAGGTGAAAGAAGGGAGACTTATAAGTTTAGGGACAGGGACAGTTCTTCATGTTACAAAAATAGATATATCCAATCTCTCTGTGGAGTCCCACAGGCTGCAGGGCACATGTCTACTCCAGAAATTAGCCAGAGCTGCACTCAGCAGCGCTCCAGGAGACCTACTGCTCCCAACTGTCCAACTTGGAGAATTAATTTAATTCTGAAGATTTAGAAACTAAAGAATAACCCTCAAGGAAGACAAACCTTTACTTTGGGGAGTAGGGGGGTGCGGTGTTTCCCTACCCATTATGCAGAAGCATCCTGAAGTGGTGGGACGTGGTAATGCTTGTCTTGACCAAGAACCCTCCAGCAGGCTGACTCGCAGAGAGTTTCCTGCCCAAGGGTTTGTTTCAGATGCTGAGATCACGCGGGCACAGAGAGAGCACACCCCACATTCAGCATCCATGTTGATTCTGTCCTCATGGCACGGTATTGCCAGAGGGGGAAGAGTGAAATCCCAGTAAGATGGTTCAGAGGAAGCATGACTAACAAGAATTCATGCCTGGAGAGGTCAATTAATAACAATAAAACTGTACATTTATATAACATTTTGTTATTTTCAAAGCAATTTTTCACCCACTATCTCATATGGTCCGCAGAGTAATTTTGTGGAGGAGGAAGGCAGGGATTATTTATCTCCATCTTGCTTGTGAAGAAACAAAATCTTGGGACAGTGAAGTGATTTGCTCAAGGTCATGGAGCAATCATGGGTTTTTTAAGCTGGAGAGTTCTTGGTCATGACAAGTAAGTGCAGGGATGATTAATGAGTGGTGGTGGGGGGGGGGGAACCCTGGCTTCAGTTTTCAGTTTCACACCCACAGCAGACATTGACAATCGATCACAGAGTTCCTCAACATCCTGCTCCAGAAAGCTCTCATGCGTTGCCTGGAATTGACCTTCAAAATGAAACCCATCTGCCATCCCAAGTTCTGTCTAATCATCTACTTTACACATTAAGAAACAAAGTCTGGAGAACAGAGGGACTTGGCTAAGATGGCCTGATGGGTTAGTGGCTAGAACGCACATGCATCTCTTCTAATCAGTGTTCTCTCTAGCACACCACACCGTACCCCATCAGGTGAGATGACAAGACCTCGCGAAACAGGCACTTATAAGGCATGAGAAGAGCATTCTGCATGACCTAGCCAGCGCAAATGAGCTTTCTGTGCTGAGCGAGTGGGCAAATTCCTGTTCAGGTATCAAAGACTGTACCAAGGTTTTTAAGCCTGAGCATCTGGCAGGGGGAGAAAGAGGTTAGGGGTTGAAAAGTTAGAAGCTTGATTTTGGATTCACTCCATGTCCAAGTAGATAAATCAAGCTGGTTGACTATTAAAGTCTAAAGTTCAACACGGGTGTGGGGGAGGAGGGGTAGTCTGGCAGGAGAGCTGAGTTTGGGAGTTCCTAGCATGGAGATGAGACTAGATAAAATAGGAAGGAGAGCAGAGGGAGATGGGCCAATGACGCTTAGATCTGGAGGAATCAGAAAAGAAAAACCAGGAATAAGTCACCTGTAAAGGAGAAGAAAAACCAAGGGAGTGGAGTCCACAGTCAAAGGGACACTGTGCTCCGAGGAGGTGAGGATGGACCATGTCAATGCCGCTGAGAGGTCAGCGAGACTAAGAGAGGACCACTGGACTTGCGACTCAGGCCATCAGTGACTTTGAGTGTTGGGGCCAAAAGTCTGAAGTGGTCCAGCTAGTAGGGAGGTGAGGAACTGGGACAGAGCGTAGACGACATTTTCAACGAGACCTGCTGTGAAGAGCCTCACTAAGTCTACCAAGTTGACATGCTGAAACCCTGACCACACTGCTTCAGCATACAAGTGCATTTGCAGAGAGTCTTCAAAGAGATGATAAATTAAAATGAGCCTGAGCATGAGGCTCAGGTGTCCTTATAAATAGAGGCAACTGGACAAAGAGAGACACCAGGGATGTGTGTGCACACAGAGGAAGGCCTTGGGAGAAGACAGTCAACTATGTACCTAGGAGAGAGGCCTCAGGAGCCACCAGGTGGCCGCCCTCTAGAACTGGGGGAGAATAAATACCCATTGCTAAGCCACTGGTCTGCGGTACTTTGCTATAATGGTCTGAGCTGACTCACAAAGAGAGGTTATGCAGTGATAGATACAGATCTGAAATCAAGGCAGGTTTGAGTTTTTTAAAGAAGATGGGACTGCAGCATATCTGTACTCTGGTGGGAGGTGACTGCTGTGGATAAGGGGAAATTGATGATGCAGAAGAGACAGGTGCTAGAGAAATGTCTGTGGGTAGGTAAGGTGGGCTTTGATGCACATGGGAAGCAGGCCTGGCTGGTGGGAGGGTATGGGACCGGGCTCTGAGCCAGGAAACCAGGTAAGAGTGTGATGAAGAAGCATCAACCCATTGCTCAGGGTGGGTGGGGCCTCTTGGGGCCCTTAGCCCACCAGTGACATGAGACATAAAAGGTTGGGTTTAATAAGTGTATTTTAGAATTAGTGCAGCTGAAAAATTATATAAATTTTCTGTAAAAACTAAGAGAGAAAGAGATTGATCCATTCCTGCAAACAGCCCCTGCTCTGCCGTACTTGGGGTGTCTCCTGACTTGGAATGGAGACAGGAAACAACTCTTCCCCCCTCAGTCACCTAGAACCTCCAGACTCAGAACCTGGGCATTGCTTGGGACCTGTGAGAGAACTTCCTGTGAGTATATAGAGAGATGCTTTTGTAAGATAGAGATGTCCCAAAGGAATGGGGCTTGCCACGTGCCTCCATCAACTCTCCTGCATCAGGGGTATCCGTGATTGGGGGGCTCCTTGGGTTACTGGGAGGTTAACAAGTTGGTTTGCAAAAAGCATCTGCGAATTGTAGACAGGAGGCTTGGAAAGAAGTTCAAGGTATCATTATTATTCAACTGAATGTTTCCTTCTAAACCAGCTACACTTGAATCCCTTTTAAAAAGGCCATTTCCTCTTAGAAAACTTCAATGAATCACATAATCCTTACTCAGAGGCAGGGAACAAAGCAGTAATGTCAATAAAATGCAATTTTACTTCATACCGACATTCATTCACCAAAATAACAATTTACTAATCTCACATGATGTTGGCACAGGACTGTGTCTGCCCTCAGATCAAAAAACCAGGGCATCACCACCAAGACATCTACAAGAGTGTTCAAGGCAGCTTTATCATAATAGCCCCAAACTGCAAACAGCACAAGTGTTTGTTGACAGTAGAATGTATAAATTGTGGTAAATTCATAAAGTGCAGTAATAAGCTAAGTGAAAAAACCCAAAAGACACACACAGACACACAGAGATGAATCTAGGGCTCGAGACCTAAGAGAGCCTGCTGTGGGGTTCTGTGGATGTGATTTCAAGGACAAGCAAAGGGAAGAGGTACAAGACTCCCAGAGGCCTGGACAGGACTTGTGTCTTGCTCTGCGTGATTGACTTTGTGGGTGTACGTACAAACTTGTCGAGGCATGCACATCAGATTTGGGAAGGGCACTCTGTGTGCTGAAGTTTAAAACAAAGTCCTTTATGGTCAGGAAAAAGATAAAACAAGTAACCTGATCTAAGGCTTACAGCGGTGGGGAGGGGGTGGCAGAGAGGTCAAAACAGGGGAGGGAAGAGCAAAAGGGATTATGGGTTACGGGTGCTCCTCCACGGTGGGAGAACTACAGCGCCACACCTGAGGGGAGAAATGAACTACTGTACAAAAACGAACAGCGATATAAGAAAACAAATACACAAATTTAATTGGGAAAAACAAATCCTTTCTGCTGAACTCGTCAGTTTTGTTTTTTCACAGGACTGAGGCCTCTAAGGTCACCCTCTCATTGGGACACAGTTGAAATCAGAAGTTGCTGAAGAGGAAAGCTCTTCCTTGGAGCCAGTGGCTATTGGGATGAGGCAATGCAGTGGGGGGAAAAGGGGGAAGAGGGGAGGGGAATGGGGGTGGAGGGACAGGGAGATGGGGGGATGGGGGACGGGGACTGGATCAGCAGTGGATGGGGTTACCCTAGCCCTCTGCTCTTCACCCCACTTTTCCTCCTTGTTCTTTTCATCAGAAAGATAATAGACACTCGTGGTTAAAAGCAACAAAACCAACACAAGACAAGGGAAGAAACAAATGACAAAATTCCTTCACCTTTTCCTCAGGAGTCCCTACCAGAAGTGCTTATAAATTCTGAGTGTTTTCTGCCAGAAACTTCTTGTGTGTCTTGCCTAGACCCACCTCAGTCTCAGTGACCTCAAGAATTCTATTGCATGAATAGACTTTCCTTCTGAGGAGCATGTGTGCAGTTTTGAGTTTTTTCCATAATAAACAATAACACAATCAACATGAGCATACAAGAAGAAATGAACAAGTCTACTGTGAAATAATTTCTTAGAAGCAGAATTCCTGGACCGGAGGATTTACTCATTAATCATGCTGGCGAATGTCAAATTTACAGCCTGTGAGTCCTGCTGCCCCTCTCCCTTGCCAATATTAGGTTTTATCAAACTTTTTGATCTTTGCCAGTGTCAGAGGTGAACATATAGTATGTCCCTGTTGTATCACTTCACATTTATTTTGTTATAAATGGAGAGTGTTGATTAGTGTATTCACGATCTCTTTGTTCATATCCTTTAAGCACACGATTCTTGGGTTGAATTTCCGAATTCTGGGCTTCAGCAAACGAAAGCCAAGGTCTCAATTCTGCACAGCCCATTTTGCACCTCTGGCCAAATTCAGTCACACCCATTCCTGCCTCTGGTGTGGCAGGTCACACTATCAAGCTGAGCTGTTTGGACAGTGGCTGATTTGAGAAACCTAAAATATTTACTACCTGGACCTTTGCAGAACAGGTTTGCCAATTTCTGCATCTAATTGACTTATTTGTAAGAGTTATTTATAAATTATGGAATTTAAATTAAATTTATAAATTAAGGAATTTGCATGTTAACTCATCACTTTGTTCTTCCTCCTCCCCCTCCCTCTCTCCCTCCTAAGAACAAAAATAAACAAATCAGAAGCAAAACCTTAAAAGCAGAAGCTCTGCACACTTCAATCCATGTGGTACATTTGGAAACACACCAGACTACATGAAGTTACAGGTGGTGCTTTTATACCCATTTTACACATGTGGCAATTGAGGCTCAGAACCATCCCTGACTTTCCTGAGATCACTTGGCTGGGAGGTGGTAGAGCCCAGCCTGCATGGCTCCAAGTCCACAGATCTTTCCACCAAATCATCTTGCCTGAAAACGGACAGCACCAGGGATGGCAATGTCTGTAAAAGGCAAAGCCTGACAGGTTTTGCCTCTGGCACCACCAGGCTCTGTGAGGTACCTGGGACAGAATATGGCACCTTGTCACTGTCGCACTGGGCACAAAAGCTGCAGATCCCCAAGCTGGATTGGGAATAGCAAGGAAGGCTACTCCTTCCTTGAAACAGAAACCACATGGGAAGGCAGGAACCCTCTTTTGAGGTAAGGATTGTGTACACCTCTCCTTCTGGTTCACTCACTTAGAAGGAGCATCACCCACTGGGGAATGGCCTAACTGGGTGGGGAGGACCCAAGAAATATGACGCAGATATGTGGAGCAGGGACAGGAGCAGGAGTCGGAAGGAGAAAGACCAGAACTCATATTGCCTTTTGGCACTGGGCCATGGACACCCATTACACAAATTTGACAGTGACCGTTGTCATCTCTGAGGCCTGGCCAAATCACAGCCCTCCTGAAAATAGTCACCCCATTAAAACTGCTGACCCACATTGCAGGAGTAGCTCAGGGAGAGTAAGGGAGGATGCACTCAGCATGCTCTTTGTAAGAACATGCACTAGCCATGTTCTTCCATGTGCATGGAACGGGAAGGAAGCTACCGTCTGACAGTCTGCTGGTTGACTTTTATTTAGCAGAAAAGCATTTTTAAGGGATTTCCTCAATAGTCATCTTTCCCTTTTCTTTTGGTCCCTGTAGTCCAGTCAATATTTATCAAATATTTTCTAGGCCAATTGGGTAATGCAGTGTCTCCACAGGGTAGATTTCCTTTAACCCCCACTATGGCCCGGGAAGATTGGGACTGGAAACAGGGAAACTGAGGGACAGAGCCCGCCCCACGGGGCTGAGTGGGGAAGCCATCATTCCAGCCCCGGATCTGGCCCTCAAAATCGGACCTCCACTCCAGATCTCGTGATACTAGTATAGGTCACGATATGTCATCGTTTCTGCTTTCTCATGTGCTGGGTGGTGTAACTGACAACCTTCAAAACAATCGCTATGAATAACCTGATTTCAAGGGGGAGAAATGACTCTTAGAGAGCCGAAATGACGGTGGGTGTCTGTGGTCACTGGGCCCATACAGATGCACAGCAGAGACAGGGACCCAGTTCTGGGCGCCACGGCTTCATGCTCCTTCCACTTTCCCAGGTGGCTTCTGACCCACAGATGACACTTATCATCTTTTTACTTTGATTTTTTTTTTTAAAGTCAGTCATACAGATCCGGTTTTGTAAAAACAATACCAAGATAGTCCCTCCCATCGGGTGGTCACCTGGAAATGCAGTCCATAGCGACCCAGCTCCTGTCCCCATTACCAGGAAGCACTGACTTCAAGATAAGGGCAGGGGCAAGAATAGAAAGAACTAAAGGCAGTTTTAAAACTGATTTAAGGAGGCTCCGTTTTTCAGCGTTTGACACTCCTTTTCATCATAATCATCTGAATATTGGGACTCAATTTGGCCTTTCATGCATGAAGAGCTATAAGGAGAATCATCACAGGAGCTGAGTATCTTCATTCTCCACTGCTCCCCACCCTGCCACCACCAAACCAGACACACAGCCCTCCAGTCCCAGAAGCAAGTCTTACACTGAACGTGGAGAAACACCACCTAGGAAAATAGGGAATGCTGTGATCTCAGGCTGGAGCCTTCTATCGATACCTGAACCCTGAGTCCTAGCATCTACCACAGTTGCCCTCTGCTGTCCTTCTGCCCTGAATTCTTTCCCTGAGTGTCAGCCACACTGTTGGTGTCATATAGGCTGTATGACAGAACCTATTTAGGGCAAAGATATCTGTATCTCAAGTTCCTCTGTGTGTCCCCCATGGTCTCCACTACAGTGTCATCCTGGTGGGAAACTATCTTCACAACAAGAGTTAGGTTTATAACTCATTTAAAAAGGTTACAGAAGGAGCAAATGGATAAACAAAATGAAATATATCCACAATGGAATAAATTGCAGTCTTGAAAAGCAAGGGAATTCTGACACAAGCTCCAACATGGATGAATGTTGAGGACGTGATGCTGATTGAATTGAAACAGATTAAATACAAGAGACAAACTGTGTGATTCTACTTCATGAGGTCGCTAGAGGAGTCAGAATCATAGACGCAGAAGTGAAGTCCCCAGGGGAGTCAGAATAATAGACACAGAGATGTGGTTGCAAGAGGCTGGGGGAGGAATAAGAATTAGTGTTAAATGGGTACAGGGTTTCAGTTTGAGAAGATGAAACTGTTCTAGAATGGATGGTGGTAATGGTTGCACAATGTTAATATACTTAATGCCAGTGAACTGTAGACTTAAAAGTGGTTAGGATTGTAAAGTTTGTTATGTGTATTTTACCACAATTTAAAAAAATCACATGCAGGCTATTCGTGATTCCACATGGGGCTCTGGGCCTTCCTCTTTGCACTGGTGCTAATAAAATCAACACTGGGATGTGGCAAAGCCGAGTCCTGGGCTCCCTCTGTCATCATATCATTCTCAGCCCATGGTGGAGCCATCATGTCTTTATAGCTGCTTGGTGGTGGAAGGACTGAAGTGTAGAATTTGAGCTAATTCCTGTCCTGGAATTAATCCAAGGTGCAGGAAAGTAGTACACAGTGTAGGTACTCTACCTGCTACCTGGTAATCTTATATCTTCAAGACAAATTATAAATGCCAGACAAAAGATCTTCTGGTTACCTATCAGAAGTTTTGGGAGTAGAGGTGGCACATGGAAGTCAGTTTTGTCCAAGAACCAGTTTGTGCCGGTAGCCTCTGCCTACACTTTCTTGAGCTGCTGATGGAAGTTCAGGTGGGAAAGACCCAGCTGGGAAGGCTGCTCCCTTCAGTCCAACTGCTACTCCCTGCTGCTCCTTCAAGTGTATCTGAATCTGGAAGGGATGAGAACCCACCCACCCCTGCCTGCCTCCAGGGCAATGAGAGTTCCAGAGCGCTTGGGGGTTGGGGGCTGGGGTTACAGCTGTCCGGGGGCCTATTCAGGCCCAAGGCTGCTGGGATCTCCTTCTGACCTTGCAGGGAACCTGGGCCCTTCCCCAGCCCCAGCACACCCTCCTGTACACTCTCCCTGGGAAGGGCTGTCCTTCCCCCTCCCCACTCAGGGCCCCACCTTCTCAGGAGCCTCTGAGTCAGGCCTGGCTGTGGTCTGGAAACTTCCTGTCCTTTCAGGTGTTAGAAAAGGTTCTCTTCCTCCCTTTGGGGCAGGTGCACTGAGTGGGGTCCTGTGGGGTCCTGCTGGGCCACTGCTGCTTGAGCCCTTTTTTATTCATTTCTTCTCTGAGGGGAGTGTGGGGGTGGGTGTGGGGGGGCGTTTGTCTGAGGGAGACACTCAGAGACAGAGCTTTGGAGAGAAACTCCATTGGGAGATACAGGAGGGTGAACAGAGGAAGAAAGAAAGTTTGGGAGGAAAAAGGTGGAAGGAGAGGGAAGAGTAAGATAGAGAAAGAGGGTTAAGAGGAAGAGGGGGAGGAAGGGTGTCAGGTCCAACACCAGCCAGGGGTAAAACTCCCGCCCCTTCAAGTCCTTCCCCCCAGGTCGTCGTCCCCTCCTTTCCTCTTTGTCACCCAAGGCATTCCCCCAATTCCCCTTGCTTATGCTTAAGACAGACCCTGGTACCCCACAGGCGTTTCCTCTCCTTCCACTCCCAGCACATCCTACCACTCCTCCCACACTCAACCCTCACACTCCCTCCACCCCTCCTCAGCATCACTCTGCCCCCAACCAGCCAGCTCAGCTCCCTCCAGGAGAGGGTCCCCTCTCACTCTCCAGCCTACCCAGCAGCCCACTGAGCCTACCTGGGGCGCTCATGCTCAGTCAGCCGGGAGGGGCGCTTCCTCTGCTGTGGCTGTGGGGAGGTTTTGTTCAGTGCTGCAACGGGCCTAGGGGTACTTCTGCCCGGGTCGACAGGGCTAGGAGGGGGTTGCGTGAGGCTCACACAGCTGTCCAGAGACCAGAAGAGGCAAAAGAGAGAAAAAAGGAGAGAAAGTATGTCATAGGCTGGGAGGGGCGGAGGAGGGAAATGCAAAACCCGACAGGAAATGAGACTTAAAAAATGCAAAAGGTTAGAAAAAGAGATAAGGAAGGGGGGAGGGGCAGAGTTTGGGTTCAGGATCTCGGGATGAGCCCTTGGGTGCTGAGCTGGAGCTGCAGACCATCGGGAAGGGTGGTCCCAGGCTGGCCTCAGGGGCCTGAGGCTGGACTGCAGCCTGGGGCCATCAGCCACCACCTGGCTATATGGAAGTCCCAAGGCTCAGAGCACCTGCTGAGCCCAGGTGTGGCCTTAGGCCTTAGGAGGGGATGCCCCTCTCTAGGTTGTCCATATCTGAGTGGGAGGTTTGGGCAGCTGTCCTCTTAGAGGAACTGGCCACATTTTGAAGAACTTCCAGAACACACCACTGTGATTTGGGGTGGGGGTGGGGGACTTTTCCCACAAAAGAATCAGAAGCAACTTCTGCAGTCCTGCACCCCTTACTTTGTTCTGGAAGCTTCCTAGGATTTACCTCATAGTCAGCACCTTCCAGGGGTCATACACCCTTCTGGACTCTGCCTTGTGAGAACCTGCCAGTACCTTCCTCACCCCACTGCCTCTGTCTGGAACTGTCAGTTCTGGTCAGCTGAACTTATAAGAGAGTAACTTCTAGATGTCTTTGTTTTAATAAGTTACCCCAAAAACTATAGGGATAGGCCCCTGGGCATATAATATTTCACAAAATATACTGTCTGGGTGGGCATTTCCTGATTTTACCTGAGTGGTGAACTTAAATATGTGGACAAGGCGAGCAAATCCAGAAAATCTTGGATTCTAATCTTCCTACTTCAGCTTTGCCTCTGTTGCCCCAGTCCATCCTTATTGTGCTTCTGTTTACCACTCTGTTTTCTCCTTTCCCTCCTTTCATTCTCTTGTTATAGCTCTAGAACTTACATATTTTACTTAAAATATGTTTTAAATTTTCTGAGACAGTTTCCTTGAGGTCCTGGTCAGTAAATTAAACTAACAAGATAAATACATAATAGCATTGTAGCACAAGCATAGGAGAATTTGAAATCTTGGTAAGTTTAAGGATTGTTTTTGTACTGATACACACAGGCCAGAGACTAAGGAAGGCGTGAGTTTGCTTCTGCAAAGCAAGGTTAAGAACTTACCAAGGACCCCAAAGAGAAAAAATTCCTAAAATAAACACCAGGGTCCACAGCATCCAAGTCTTCAGTTCCAAGTGACTGCAGAGGGTAGGTGGGAACTAGGGTGGAAGCGCTTTTGCACTAGGTGAAACTTTAAAATTAAGCAGTGTGGTTTTAAAGGAGAACTCTGGCTTCCCTCAAACTGGGTGTGAAGGGTAGTATAAACATACTATAAATTTTCTGGAGACCCTGCCTCTGGTGTAGCAGGAAAACCAGCAAAGCCTTCCTCACAGGCTCCATCCTGTACGCAGAAGTCTTTGCCTGAAGGTAAAATCAGTCTTTCCAGCTTAAAAAGATTTAACAATGGGCACCCAGGCTTTCTGTGAGTGGAGTATATTCATTAGTGTTGCTTTCCTCTATCATCAGCATATATTTAGGTCTGGACAACTTATAAGTAGAAACCTACTTATCAAGAATAATTACACTCTTAATGTCACTGACCAACTGTTCCTACCTATATAAACTAAATTCCAACTCTTGGTTACCTGAATAACTTTCACAGAGTAAAATCTGTCTCCTGGAGTGGAATCTTCTCTTTGATTATCTAATAATGTAATAACTATTGTTGACACCTTATTTTCAGTTAATAGTAAGCAGGCCTTAAAATAGCAGTGAACCTGATTATTGAATAAAACTACATTAAAAAGTGCACACATTGTGCAAAAAGCTTGATCAATTTCAGAAAGTGAACATGCCCATATCCAAAAATAGAATTTTGTGTTCACCCCAGGGCTCACCTCTCTGTTTCCTTGAGCCAAGCCTCTTGCCCTCCCCGCACCCTACCCCTGCCTAGGATAACTAATTCTGACCTCTACAAGCACAGGTCAGTTCTGTCTGACCTCTCACCTATAAAGTTCACAAATTTCATACAAATAGAGTCTCCCATAGGTTCTCTTTTGAGTCTGGTTTCTTAAGTGCAACATAATGTTTCTGAGATTAAGTGAGGGATTTTATGAAGGTGTAGTTAATTGACAATGTCTCTTTCTCCTCAATAGATTATTAGAATTTTTTAAACATTTGAAATTCTATATTATTATATAGAATTATATAGTAAACATACATATATTCCTCTAATGGATTCTACATGAACATTTTGGTACAATATTTGCTATTTCAGATATATCTTTCTCAGATACGTATCTATCTATATCAATCTTTTTTTTTGATGCATTTCAAAGTAAATTGAAGACATTAGAATCCTTCATCTCTAAATATTTATCATGTATATCATTAACTAGAGAGGTTTTTTCCTTAGGTAAAATTTACATATGGTTTTAACTATGTCATAAATGAATCTTCATAAATGCACACACCATGTCACCCAAACCCCATAAAGGTTTAGAATTGTGTGGTTTAGAATATGGCAACCACTAGCTACCTTTGGCTGTTGAGCACTTGACAAGTGGCTGGTATGAATAAGGAACTGAAATTTCAATTCCATTACTTTTGATTTAGGTCTAAAAACTGATACTTGATTCTATTATTGGAAAACTTTTAAGTATATAGTTAAAAATTGAGTATATTAATCTACCTTTTCAACTGAAAATGTTACAAAATCTAAGTAGAGGTCAAATTCTTTAAGGAAAATGTAGTGTCTGAATTGATATGCTATAAATAAGTATAAAAGATACACCAGATTTGAAGACTCAGTATGTTAAAAAAAAAAAAGGGAAATCCTCTATTTAATTTTTAGATATTTATTTCTTATGAAAATAATATTTTGGGTGTGTTGTATTAAATAAAACATATGATCAAAATGAATATCACCTGTTTTTTAAATTAATGTTGCTACTAGAACGTATTAAATTGTACATTCTACTTTTATGGGACATTGTTAATGCTGTAAGAACATTAGCATTTAGAAAGTTCCCTCCTGCCAAGGCATGCCCTTTTTAAACTTGTTTCCTCTGTGACCCAGAGGGTCGGTGTTCAGAAGTCTTTGAATAAGATTTCTGGTTCAAGAAAATGAACTAAATATAAACATTCACCTCCTCTTCTGAAAACCTGCTGAAATGACAGCAAAGAACAGTGGGTGATAAGTTAATAATGGTGCCAGAAAAACAGGGAAGTGGATCAACTTATGGGAGGTGCAGGGTGTTTCTGGAAGACAGAAGGCCAGTGAGCAGAAAGTCCAGTGAGGAGCATGCAGGAGAGAAGGTGACCAAGACGGGAGTGGTTCTCCCACTTCAGAACCTCTCAGACATGTTTGGTTTGAAGGTGGGGAGTGAGTAGAGGCAGAGGTCTGACACTGAGTGATGGATGGACTATAGAATTATCTGGAAACTTCTGTGTGGCTTCAGCTTCTATTCCAAATAAAACTGAAGAAGTATTTCTGATGGAACCTACTCTGAGAGTTAATGGCTCAAGGACATCCCTCCTCAAGTACTGTTTACATAGATTTCTCTCTGTCTGGGTCCCCTAGGGAAGTGCCCCCTAAACTATCTAGAGTGAAAGACATCTTCCTCATAAAGACATTTCTGATCTGTTATGGAATAATAGTTTTGTAAAATATAGTATAAATTAATTACTAGAAAATGGAGCACAAGTCTGTTGGCTATGGTGTCAATGTCAAAATGCTGAAGAAGTTTCTAATGATCAGTCTTGATTCTGTTCTTATCTCATTGAGAACTGGTACACAGAGGACACATGTCCATAAGCAGCTTTTTTCATAGCATATCCCTAGAGTAAAGACCACCACTGGAGATAACACTACATCTGACAGCGCTTTGACCCTGACTAGCTTCTCCATAAGTTGTCCAGAAACATCAGTCCACCTGGGCTTTATGAACATGGACAAAAATCAGCAACTTCAAAGAGGAGTAAGTAGATGAACAAGTAGGTTAAGTGTCTCTCAAAGTGGAAAGGGGATGAGATGGGTAGCACTGGGAAGGGGATGGAACATATGTACCCTCTCCCTTCCAAAAATCTCTTTAATGAGCATCTTCAGAGAGATTGATGCAGAACTCATACCCATGAGATAAGAACAGATTGCTGTGAAATGGGCTACAGGACTGTAGGAAGCATTTGTGGAAATTCAAAATCTGCCGCCCAAATAATAGCATAAAGAAATAAAATTAACAGAAAGTCTAGAAGAAGATGTCTGCCAAGTATATCTCCTTGATTGGAAAGCCAAAACAAATAAAACCCACAAACGAAAAGTGTGAGATAAAAGTTGAGATAC
Organism: Galemys pyrenaicus; assembly: GCA_019455555.1. NCBI lineage: Eukaryota > Metazoa > Chordata > Mammalia > Eulipotyphla > Talpidae > Galemys > Galemys pyrenaicus. The sequence continues at coordinate 1,272,163 of JAGFMF010011401.1, forward strand.
CAGTATCCTTTTAGAACAGCATTCCAGGTAGGAAGAGAGAATATAAAGGAGGGATGCAGGGCCTCCCTGGTGGCGCAGTGGATTAAGCAATGCACTACGAAGCAAACCGCAGCCACTGCAGCACAAGTTCGATCCCTGCTGCCTGCCAGGAGGGGACCCACATGGCGTGGCAGACCTCTCCTGCTGTGCCCGCTGCTCCCCTCAGCAGTGTACTTCAGTTGATCTGCCTGTTCTGCTCCCTGCTCTCTGTGGTGAATCCTCTCACCCCCCCACACCTCTGGCCTGTACCCCAGTGCTTGTATGCATAAATAAATAAATCTTTAAAAAAAATAATAAATAAATAAAGGAGGGATGCAATCACAAAATGACAAAAACTTCTGTTGGAGTGAGGTGATCTTCCACAACGAGAGTTAATATGAGGGATGTAACAGATCTGCACCTAGGTGAAGCCTCATAAAGCTTCAGGAAAGAAAAGGTACATAATGAGATGATCCTAAGGTCTTTCAGTGAGGGGAGAAAGGAATGCAGGTGGAGGCCAAGGGCCAAATAGGATTCAGTGTTCTCAGCAATATGGGGTTACCTCCTGGCAAGAAGATAATGAAGTCATGCTTCATCCTTCTTAGGGAAACCTGCTTTAAATGTAGAGTTCTCTGTTCTAATAATTATCAATCAAGTATGAGAGAAAAGTAAGAAAGAATCATAATTTGCCTTGAAGAAGTGTCAGTATGTTTCTGAGCTTTCAGGATAAACCCTAGCTACTAAAAGAGTTGAGGAACACTGCTAAATTACTGGATTGGTGTAAGTCATTTGACAGATGGATCTGAAAGTCTTGTTCATCAAAAATGGCTCTAAGGAGTTGAACCAGGAGAGGAGTGAGCAGCCCCCAATGGGTGCAGTTACTCTCCACTGGTATTTTAATACTGGGAAATGCATATTTTCTTATCTCTGCATTCTTTTATAATAAAAAGAAATCATTTGTACAAGAATTCTTGTGGGGGTTGAAAGAACCCAGGTTGTGGGGGTGATCAGGTTGTCTCATGTTTCCCTGCCTCTAAGTCTTAATCTGTGCTTGCATCGGGTTCCAGTGTTGCTCACACACCTTGAATGTGTGTCCAGAGAAATATACACTATCGGATATGATCTTGAATTCCTTCTGTACTCCTTGTCCATGTTAGTAGGAAAAATGAAACTTGTAGCTCTATTTGCACTAAAATATATGTGCCTACCAATCTAGAAATTTAACAGTAATATAGTTTTCCTGGAATAAAAATGTCTAGTCTCCCCTGTGGCTTCCCTCTGTCTGCATCCCCTCCCTGTCCCCTCATGCTGCATGTGTGGGAGGAGAGTGGCTTGTAGGACTGCAGAGCCACCAGGAAGACTTTGGGTCTTGCCCCTTCCTCGGGCTGTTTGGTCCCTTTCTACCTTTCAGGGATCACTCTGAACAGGCATCTTAAGAAAGGATGTAAACAGGGCCTCCCTGGTGGCGCAGTGGGTTAAGCAACGCACTGTGAAGCAAAATGCAGCCACTGCAGCATGAGTTCAATCCCTGCTGTCGGCTAGGGTGGGGACCCACATGGCGCAGCAGACCTCTCCTGCTGTGCCCGCTGCTCCCCTCAGCAGTGTACCTCTGTTGATCTGCCTGTTCTGCTCCCTGTTCTCTGTGGTGAATCCTCTCACCACCCCCACACCTCTGGCCTGTACCCCAGTGCTTGTATGCATAAATAAAATAAATCTTTAAAAAAAAAAAAAAGAAAGGATGTAAACAGCAGGGCCCTTGTCATGGATGTAGAATGGGTGGGGCTGCAGAGGCCAGGGCATGCCAGGTGGTCTCACAGCAGGCCCTCACGCCCTGCCTGTGCCACCAAGGAACTTGGGAGTGGCCTGGGGAAGCCAGTGCTTTTGGTCTTCCTGCAGGATATACTGGGGTACTAAGGTTTTGCAGGGGCAGCCAAAGACTCATGCCCAGGTCTCTGTGACCCCTTTGTGCAACTCTGGGGAGAAGCCCATCTTTCTAGATGAGGGGAAGCTAAGAAAGGAAAGAAGCAAGTGTCCCCAATGCCTTCCTACATATATGTACATGTGCCTGTCAGCTCTTTCCCATCTGTACCCACAACCAGGAGCAGATTCTGGTGTAGGGACTCTTATTGGGGGAAATCTCAGGTGGGGGTATTTTTAGGACAAAGAAAGTGGAGAGAGAAGAACAGTACAGTGGGAAAATTTGAGGCGACAATCCCAGCCTGAATCTAGCCCAAGTCCACTGGAGCGCTGAGGTAAGAGTTGCACCAGAGGGAACCCTCCTAAGATAATGTGTTCCAGCGCTGGTCAGCCACTGGCTGAGGGCTACCTGGGGGAGGTGTGCCTAAGAAGGCAGGATCACCCTGAACAGGCATCTTAGAAAGGATGAAGCAGCAGGGTCCTTGTCATGGATGCAGAATTGGATGCAGTACATTAACTAGCTCCATTCCTGAAATTGTCAGCTCTGTTTGCCATGCTCCCCTTGTCACTATTGTTCCCCAGGAGGTCTCAGTACATCTACCAACACTCTCCCTTGAAACATTTTAGCTCTGTACAACAGCATAAGAGTTACCTGAACCCCAACAAGAGATTATAAAGGGAAGAAAATGAGGGACTGGTTTACCCTAGTGCCAAAGCTCTGATCCAGTCAAATGCTGTATTTTGAGACATTTCTGCATTGCACTGAGAGCAAAATTGGAATGAGAGCAGAACCCAGGGGATGATGTGGTTCTGTCTCTTAAATGACCCTCCTCTGCTGGTGCTCCCCTTCCCTCCACCCCTCCCCTCCTGAGAGCAATCTCCTCCTCTGTCGGCTGCCTTCAACTCTAAGAAAATCATTCCTTATCAGTGAAACAGTCACACGCTTGGGACAGCAAAAAGGCATTTCACAAACTATTGATCTGAGAATTAATATATTGCTTTTTTTCCAGAGGCCACACCTCACTACCATTGTATATATTAATACCCCCAAAATAGCATCGAGAGCAAAACAGACCCTTCCAGGCCTTTAATTATATTTTACGTACTTGATAGTTTTATGCTGTCATTGCTCTCTCTGCCCCTTCAAGCTCATTCCTCTTAATTTCAGGTTGTTTCCATGCCATCTCCCTGTGCAGAGATGCTTCCAGAAAGACATCAGTGTATCCACATTACCCCACACTGATAAAAAAAACAACCCACTGAAAGGTCCATTTACTTTCCTGTATGCTGAACACCTTAAATGACCCTTGACTTTTTTTTTTTTTAATTCTTGCAGAAAGTATGGCTTAAATCCAGAAGGAGATGTTCCCATCTGTAGGCTGGTAATATACATTCAACAGTTTTCAATTGCTTGAGCTATGAAATATGTTGATAGCCGTCTATATACCTCATGGGGGAAAAGATACCTTAAAATCCACTCCACCACAGTACTGATGGGAGGATTTTGCAGGAAATGTGCAAAATGATGACAGGCACGTGAGATAAGCTGCTGAGATAAGCACAAGCTCTTTGTGCTAAGCCCTGGAGGGCGGTCCCACCATGGGCTGTAGAGGCGCCATCTTGTGTAGCTGGTAATGCAGATCGGTAAAATACAGAATCACCCCAATCACAACGCCCCTGTCCTCTGTCTACATCTCCTTCCCAAGGGCATAGATGACAGTCCCGAAACTTGACCACATTTTCTTTCTCAGTTAATCAACATTAGAGTAATTGGCACATTACATCCATTTTACAGTGTGGTAGATGTGCTTGAGGCTCTATATAAATAATGAATAATTGCAGTAATGACCAGAAATGTGTGTGAGCTATTGTGGCGAGCACATAATGGATTCTTTGTTTGTCTTTGGGGACTGTATTACCAGCATGTAACTGATTAGGCTTTAAAATGCTCTAGGTTACCTGGGGGCTGAAAGGTGCTCCATCAAGCTGGAGTGTGTTCCTCTCTGCACAGAACTTAAGAGTGTCCCAATATTTGCTTCTGGTCCCCTGTTTAAAAGTGGAAAATATCTAGCCCTGCTCATCAATCACCCTGTCTGCCAGTTGCTCCCCCCACCCTTTGCTTTTAGAGAAGGCAACTGGAAACACCCAAGCAATATAAATGGCTCTCAGTTACGTCTGTTTTTAGTACACACGTCTGAGTAGGCAAGTCAGGGCTCATTAAAAATAGGAATGTTGTAGCTTATGGAATTGGCTACTTTAAACACAGTCGTCTACACACCAGTGGTTCTCAAACGGCTTTATAGTAGTCTGAGTTTTTATGAGGCATCTTTCAGTATCTGTGTGCACAACACACTTCAGTTTATCTCCCCGGTTGGGCCGGGCACAGCATTCGCAAGACTGTTCCGCCAATGAAGGGGTGAGCCCTCCTTGACGGCTGAGAAAAGCACTGGTCACTATCACTGTCCACACCATAACAGTTGTGTTACTCTTATGCAGAAGTATATGCGTTTCTATGCTGGCACTTACTTAAACTTTTTAGTTTCAACCTTTGCATATCTTACATTCTATATAATTCAGTGCATTGGTATCTACTATGAAGGAAACTGAGTTTGTTATGTTCTGACCTTTGATTTTCTTAATCAAAGAATTGTATCTGCTTGAAATGTTCACAGTGAAATGACTGAGTTTAATGTGTAAGGACATGGAAAAAGAATACAATTACTAATAAAGGGTTTGTTGAGAGAGCAAATGGGGGGGCGGGGAGGGGACATTAAAGGAAGAAGAAAGTTTTCTTCCCTTGAAGAAAGAAAAGAATGATTGGAAGTGAGAGGAAGAACAAATCACCCTAGGATTGATCAGGCAGAAGCAAATGTTGAGTCTAATCAATAAAGTTTAAAACTATCAGCCCAAAGTACAGAGGCAAGAAATAAACTCACAGAATAAATAGACTAAATGCTGTTGAGGTGCAAGTTTTCATCTGGCAAACTGTTTGACCCAGGTGAGAGTTGCAAAGATGCCAACAAAACAAAACAAAACAAAGCAAGAAAATCAAACCACACACACACACACACACACACACAACCTTGTGCCATTGAGTATTCTGAAAATATATTTTTTTTGACATTGGATTTTGTATTAGTAGATGTTGAGATTAAATTATGATGTAGAAATGGCTTGTACAGAGTTAAAGAACTTGAATAGATACATGAAATATATCAATAGCTTATTAATAACTGTTAAGATCCACTGGGCCTGCATATATTACTCTGAGCACAGTTAGTTTCTTTAAAGTGTGCCTTTCTAACATGTCCCAACCATAGTAGCCCCAGCGTATTTGATACTTGCAACAGAACATTTCCAATAATCTCTATGTTCCAAAATAATTTTTAGTAAAAAATATGTAATAATCAGTAACATTCATTATTAGTTGTTTAGTTTAGATTTTATCCTTTATATAAAGGATAAGTTTAATCCTTTTATAAAAAGGATCTCAATTGGAATGATACTCTTCAAACCCAGGGAAATACTTTCATGTATGAATTAAAATTTGTATTTACCATACAAAAATCTCATAACTTGTGATTCATCTTCCGTTCCACTGTTTAAATTTTAAACATATGGAACACTCCTAGTAGTTACAGAATGGAAGGAATGAAATAATTTGAGTTCTGTTTTGGTCTTTATCGTCACCATACTATTATCATTTACTTGGGATCTACTGTTTAAAGACAGAAAGATGGAGTGTCACAGGGACTGGAGAAAAGATCTGGTCTGAAGTGACCTCAAACAAGTCTTCTGAACCATTATGAAGTTAAAAATTTTAAATAGCTTTATTGGGCATAATCTGTTCTCTATTTAAAGCGTACTATTCAATGTTTTTGGTATATCTATACCATTGTGTAAATATACCATAAATTAATTTCAGGTCACTTCATCACCCCCAAACAAACTTTGAACCTGCTGATATTCTCCAACTGCCCCCCATCCCCAATCCCTCCCTGTTTCTCTGGCTATGCTATGACTGTTCTGAACATTTCCTATAAATGGAGTCATGTAACATGTGTAGTTCTATATCTGACTTCTTTCACTTAGAAAAATGTTTTCCAGGTTCAGTCATAGCACGTGTCAGCATTTCATTCTTTTATTGGCAAATAGAATTCCTTTCTATAAATATACCACATTTTGTTTATATATTTCAGTTGATGGACATTGGGCAGTTTCTACTTGTTGACCACTATGAATAATGCAGCTAGAAACTTCTATGTACAAATTTTTGTGTTGACATATGTTTTCGTTTCTCTGGGGTATTTACCCAAGATTGGAAGTTCTGAGTCTATGGTCATTCTATATTTAAGGTTTTGAGGAACTACCAAGCTGTTTTCCCAAAGCAGCTGTGCCATTTTACATCCTCATCTGCAGTCCCAGTTTCTCCATTTCTTTGTCAGCGTTTGTTATTGTCTGTCTTTTTTGTTCTAGTCTTTCTAATGGGCGTTGAGTGGCTTTGATTTGCATTCCCCTGATATTTAATGATGAGCATAATTTTATGTATTTAATGGCTATTTCTATAATTTCTTTTAAGAAATGTCTATTTAAATGCTTAGCCCATCTTAAAAATGTTTTTCTTTTTTTTTAAAGATTTATTCATTTATGCATACAAGCACTGGGGTACAGGCCAGAGGTGCGGGGCGGTGAAAGAATGCACCAGACAGAGCAGGGAGAAGAACAGCAGACTGAAATCCACTGCTGAGGGGAGCAGCGGCCGAGCAGGAGAGGTCTGCCTGCGCCATGTGGGGCACCTCCCCAGCCGGCGGCAGGGATCAAATTCATGCTGCAGTGGCTCTCGTTTGCTTCATAGTTCATTGTTTAACCCACTGCGCCACGCCACCAGGGAGGGCCCTTCCTTTTCGTTTTGAATTTTAAGAGCTTTTCATATATTTTGAATACAACCACCTTGCCAGATTTAGGATGTGTAGCTATTTTCTCCCATTCTTGTGGGTTGCCTTTTTGCTTTCCTGGTGGTATTACCTGAAGCCCAAAGTTTTCATTGCAGTGTAGTCCAATTATTTGTCTTTTGTCACCTGTGTATTTGGTGAAATATCTAAGAAATTTTTGACTAACTCAAGGTCACAAATATCTAATCCCATATCTTGTTCTAAAAGTGTAATAGGTCTAACTCTTACATTCAGGTCTATGATCAACTTTGATGTAATATTTGCATGTAGTGTGAGGCAGGGGTCCAAATTCATCCTTTTGCACGTGGACACATATGTATGTCAGCACCATAACTGAAAACACGATTCTTTCTCCACTGAATTGACTTGGCACCTTTGTAAAAAGTCAATTGACTATAAAGAAGTGTTTATATTTGGACTCTCAACTTTATTCCATTATCTCTATGTCTATACTTATGCTAGCTAGTCTTGATTGCAGTAGCTTTGTAGTATAATTTGAAATCGGGTGGTATGAGCTCTTCAATTTTGTTCTTCAAGATTTTATTGGCTATTCTGGGTCCCTTGAATTTCCAGACCAATTTTGGAGTCAACTTGTTAATTTCTGCAAAAAAGCTAGCAGAGGTTTTGTTAAGAATTGTGGTGAATCTGTAAATCAGTTTGAGGACTATGAATATGAGCTATTTTCCTATTTATTTAGATCTTCTTTAATTTATTTCAATGATGTTTTTATAGTTCTCTATGTATATATCTTTACTTATTTTATTAAATTTATTATTAAGTATTTTATTCCTTTTGATGCTATTGTAAATGAATTGTTTTCTTAACTTTGTTTTCAGACTGTTTATTGCTAGTGTATATTATATACAATGGTTTTTTGTAAAATAATCTTGTGTCTCTCAAACTTGCTGAATTTCTTTATTTGTTTTAATAGTTTTTAGTGGGGGCCTTCCACCCACTAAAAGGGTTAAGTTGCAACACGAAGAAGCAATCTGTAGCCACCGCAGCATGAGTTTGATCACTGGTCAGGCAGCTGACCAAGATGGCACAGCAGACCTCTCCTGTCTACCCGCTGTTCCCCTCAGCAGTGTGTTTCAGTTGATCTGCCTGTTCTGTTCCTGGCTCTGTCTCTGGTGAATCCTTCCCCCCCCCCCACACACACACCTTTGACCTATACCCTAGCTCTTGTATGCATAAATAAATAAATCTTTAAAAAATAATAGTTTTTAATGGATTCCTTCGGATTTTCTCTATCAAGATCATGTCATCTGCAAATATAGTTTTGCTTCTTTTTTTCTCCTTCCTCATCTGGATGCTTTTTTTTCTTTTTCTTGACTAACTATCCTGGCTGGACCCTCTAGTAGTCCAGAAGGTGACAGGGCCACTGATGGGGCTGCAGTGTTGAGTCGGCACACCTGTGGGTGGAATGCAGGCATTCAGGAACCACACAGGTCTACTGTTACCTCATCCTGTAACCTTGGGCCCATGACTGCAGCACTTTCATTTTCTCTTCTGTAAAATGGGAATAAATGAGGAGTCTGAACCTGCTGCCACCACCTTGGCCTCCTCCCCTCTTTCACTGCCCACCTCAGAGTGGAAAGTTTTGTTAAATGACTTTGTTACTGAGCTTTTGGAAGGAGTGAGGTGTTATGAACAAAAATCAAGAAAACAGCCTGCTCATATCATTCCTACCCTTGAGGGGTCCCTATTTTTGGGCGTGTCAAACATGTATTTTAAAACACATTTTTTTAAAAATATGGATGAAGGGGAACTGGAGAGGGTATGGTCTTTGTACATGAGCCCACTAATTGAGCTTAACTATTTCTGGGGAGAAAAGGAGAACTGTTCAGAATAAGGAAGTTCATAGTCCTGAAGAAGTTGTAAAGGGGAGGCCATTCAAGTCTCCTGGTACTTATGAACCACTTCTGGGTACAAAAGCTCCACCACTGCCTGCTCACGTCAGTTCTGTTACACTGACATATAATCTTGTATTAGTTTGGGTTGTACAACATAATGATTTGACACATATATATACATATATATATGGCAAAATGGTCGCCACACTTTGTTTTAGTTAACATTATCACCTCACGTAGCTATATGTGTTTTTCTTATGATGAGAACTTTTAAAAACTATCTCTTAGCAACTTTCAAATACACAACACAGTATTTTTACACCTTGATTTTTTTCTAAGGATTTCAAGATTCTTAAAGGGACAGCATGCCAAAAAGTCACAATATGGCATGTTTTAAAATATTTTCCTGAAAGAAATGAATTCTTTCATCATATAGTACCATAGAAATGTTTTTCTCAAGTTGACTATAGGATTTGTTTTTTTTTTTTTAAATGCTGGTGCATTACAGGATAGTGTTGTGGGCTTATTTACAGGTATGTGAAGAACATTATCTTCTTAGATGTCAGGATACATCTGAGGAGACTTCAGAAATCCTTGTGGGAAGCCCTTTGGGAAAGTGAAGTCTAGATTCCATGACCTTGTGAAGTCTAGATTCCATTCACATCTGGGAAGTTCATTCCAAATATGTGAAACTGGGGATAATTCCTGCCTCACTGTTTTGTTGTTGAGAAGTCAGGGAGGATGATGAGTGGGTGGCGGAGGAGGTGAGTGAGTGATCCGCCTTCTCCTCCACCTACTTGTTGGCCTTTGACATGAGGGTGGAGCCAAGTGGTGTTCACTGTGGTTTCTTTAGTCTCTAGAATCTTTGGTGACTGTCAGTGAAAGGTGGTTTATAAACACAATGTTGCTCTGGTTACCATAATGCTTTATGGCCAAAGTGACACAAATAACAGGAATAAAAGGATCACCTCTGTGAAGAAGTCCACTTTTCCTACTTGAACTTTGTACTCCAGACCAAGAGAGACCTACCCTGACCAGAAGGACAGAGTGAGACAGAACCAGAGGACTGAGGAATTCAGTCCATTTCCATGGAATGAAGAATTTAGGAGAGTAAAGATTCTTGTTTTCCATCCTACCACATGGGTGATACCCATTAACCTTTGTCCAACTTCCTTAGCCCTGGGTGGGGCTCTTGCCTCCTACCTTCACCGCCTTCTTTTGGTAACATCGCTTACTCCTTCCCTTCTACCTGAACCACTGCCAACTCTTCCCAAGGCAAATCTCCCTTTCAGACCTCCCAAGCAGAGGTTATGGTCGTGCCTGGTATTTAACATGCCTTCCATGTGCCAGCGTGGAGCCCTTTATCCTTTATATGGAATCTCAATTGATCCTCACAAATTTCCTGGCTTGTTTTGGATTTCTATGGCAGCTAACACCAAGATGAGATAAGGATTTTTGTGCTTGTGGCTTACATGCAGGGTGATTTCACCTAACACTGGTAGGGACATGGGAAAAAGAGGTCTAGAAGGAAAAGCTGCAAACATAGGGTACTTGGTTAACAAGTTGCCCCTGAGGACAAGAGGAGCTCTACCTATTCTGGAACGCTCAGGAACAAATTGGAATGGTGTCAGGAGTGGGGGAGCATCTCTATATGACAGTCCTTTGTGCATCTAGAAACTCTCCCTTAGTCACAGTAATGCAGCTATAGCTCAGGAGAGCCAGCAGGCGCTCACTAAAACAGTGAGGTACCAAGGGAGGATGCTAGCTGTGTCTACCTGGTGTTCCAGGGGAGTCACTCCCTGTTTTGCAGATCAGGAAATGGGTGTTGATTGAAAGAGTTTCGGTCAGCAGCTCATGGCCACTGACAGTAGGACTGGAGACGCCCGCTGGCCCATCATGCAGTCTTTCCCTTCCACTCCAGGCCCTGTGCCAAATGAAAGGACGAGGTAACAGAGGGAAGAGCACAAATACCATCCATGACCAATCGCCAGCCTCTGGGCCTAGAGCCTTTGCTTTTCCAAACTTGGGTTCCTGCAGAGCCTCGAGTATGCCCTTCTTGCCTGAACTTGGAGGTGAAGCACATGCCAAATTTGAGTTGCCTCCCACTTGTAAGGTGAGGCAATATGTGAAAGAGAGAAGTTTGCTTATCAGAAAAAGAAGATCAATACGTGGATGAAGTCACGGGGGATGAGCCTTGAGGCTCAGGCTCTGTGGAGAGAAGAAATTTTAACATGGATCCACAGTCAGAGTGCAAATCAAATTCATTCCCAAGTCATTTTTGTCCAAACATATTTCAAGGAGTCCAACTTAAAATCCTCAGAACACTTTATAAGCCCCCTCCATGCTGTCCCAATCCTAGATATTCCTGAGGCCCTCATGTGCCAAACTTACACCCTACTCCCAGCCCCAATTCTTTGCCAAACTCTGGCTCGCAGGCTCCTCCCTTTCTAGTCTGTACCATGAACTACATTCTGGTAAGCAAGACTCCCTTCTCTTTCGAAACTAAAAATTGACCAAGTGACAAAAGTTTTTTTATCAGTGGTAGAGGAAAAAGAAGACTTTGTTAACTTGAGTCCCACAGTTACATATATATATGTGTGTGTGTGTCTATATGTTATATATATATATAAACAATACTGAATTTTTGGCTTACCTTTGTCCTGAGATGGGTTTCTAAACCCTTGGAATTCCCCAACTGATAGGAGTCTCTGTAGTGCAGAGTCCCACCTGAGTTTACGTTAATGAGGTCTTACAGGATGGGGCCATCACACCAGAAGGAACAACCTGACCACATGACCAGACACTTGGGACTTTGAGTCAGGTGACATCAATCCGACCTCTGGTGAGGAATGGGGCTGGAAATGGGGTTGAGCCCAACCATATGAACAACTATCTAATTGACCATATCTAAGTAAGGAAACCACGACCAAAACTCTGGATGCTGAAGCTCAGTTGAGTGTCTGGGAAACAGACATCTACATGTGGGGAGCGTGAAACACCTGAGCACATACATGTTTGCTTCTGGGACCCTTGGGACCTTCTGGCCCTTGTGCTATGGGTCTCTTCTCTAGGCAGGTCCTAATTTGCATTCTTTATAGTAAAGTGGCAGTAGTCAGCAAGTGTTTTCCAGTTGTTCAGCTGATTACTGAACCTAAGAGAGTGTGGGACCCCACTGGTGAGAAGTGTTGGTGGTTTGGGGACTTCTGAGCTTGCGGCTATCTGCAGTGAAGATGGTCTTAACCTGTGAAATTGACCTAACTCCTGGTCGAGAGGTGTCAGAGTTGCAGTGCAACATGTTGTATGGTGGCTAAGATGGTACAAGAGAGATGAGAGCCTCTCATTTCTATCTGGAGAGCTGACTTTTCAGGGACTGACTAATTTGTTCCTCTGGGACCCAGATTTCCCCTTTAGAGTTCTGCCCTTATGTTTTGTTTTCTGTTTTTGACGAAAGGTGAGGATAAAAGTGGAACATTATTGTCTGGGAATTGAGAACCAGGCCACAGTGAAGGGGCAGCTCAAGAGTCTAAAATCATGCCTGTGTTTCCCTTGTAAGAGGCGACGCGTGGTCAGGGTTAGAGGCTGCATTCATAAAGAATCCCAAGCTCCCTCCGCAGCTTGTGCTACTTAATGGCTCTGCATAAATACTTCCACAAGAGTCAACAAATTAATGACTCCAAAGGCCCTTTAAGGCCTTGTAAGCAGCGAGGAAATGAAAAAGATCCAATTTGTTTGGTTCAGAGTTATTGGGATCAAGCTGGGTTTGGTTTCTTTTGTTTACTCATTTGTTTCCAAAAATAAATTTTGGAAGGAAAGACTATTAAGTATAAAAGATGCTCCAGTATACTTGAAGCTGTTTGAGAATCAGGTAAAAAGACAATAAAATATGAAATTGACTGTGCCTGAGGGTTTTTCTAATGCCAAGGACAACGACAGTAGAGGGAAGCACCAAGTGTGGGCAGTTGGTCTGGGGTGGGCCAATTTACCGTCAGTTTGCTAGGGCAGAATGTTTTCCTTAGGTAGCTATGAAAGAGAAATGCACTTCCGTGTCTGCCACCTGTAGCGTTGGGCCTTCTGGGCCTCGACTGTGCCTGGCCCACCTTGAGTCACTTTTGCTGGGAGCCCTGTCTCAGAGGCTTCAAATAGTTCTACAGCCAACACACGGCAGGTCTGGGGAGAGCCGAAGGAATCTGATGTCTTATAAACCTAGGTGAATGCGTCCACCTTTCATTGACCATCTACAGGAACACTAGTAACTATGTGTAGTGGGCTCCATAGCACACCCAAAATTCAAGCCCATTGGAACCTTAGCCTTATTTGATCTATGTACAGTAGATGTGTTTAGTTAAGGGTCTTGAGATGGAGTCTACGTGCAATGGGGGCATCCTTGTAAGAAGAGGAGAGGCTATGGAGGCATGCCCTAGAGAAGGTCACATAAAGGTCACATAAAGATGGAAGCAGAGATGGGTGTCTACAAGCGACGGTGTCCACAGGTCAAGGAACGCCAAGGATTGGCAGCAGATGCCAGGAAACAAGGGGAGGGACAAGGATTCTCCCTGGGAGGTTCCCAAAGGGTCCAATTCTGCCAATGCCTTAATCTTGGACTTTTGTCTCCAGAGTTGTAGGAGTATATATTTCTATTGTTTTAAGTCATCCAGTTTATGGTAATTTGTTATGAGAGCCCCAGGAAACGAATACACCACTCTAAAGAGAATTATGGCATAGTAAATAAAAAGATGGATGCAAGTGTTTGATCAATGCGCACACTCTACCAGTTCTAACTCTTCTTTCCATTCCAGACTGTATTAACAGGTAACATTGGGGCTAGGTCTGAAAAAGGTATTCATGGAGGCTCAATCTTTGTGCTTTTGTTCAGGTATTCACCACTGAGGTTTTCAATTATTTGTGTGTGTGTGTGTAACAGACATTCTTGGTGCCCTGCCCACATTCCCTTGGCATTCCTCATGCGCTCTCACCCACTGCTGGCTTCTAATTGTAGCCACAACTCGTCCTGAGGGCTCTCTCTGGCCCTGCCACCTGCTTTGTTCACACATGGGGCAGAGGGAGGGGTCCCCCAGAAATAGCCTTCAGTCCATGATTGATGGCAGTTGGCGAACAAATCTTCCAGTTCCTTGTCCCCAGCAGGGATGGATATGGGGTCTTCCAGGGCCCCAGCAGGATAGAACCCCAATTTCCCACAGTGGTGAGCTCCTGTAGCATGCTCAGGGATGGCTTTCTTTCTATATTAGTTTCCTGTGGTTTCTATAACAAATGACCACGAACTTGGTGGCTTAAAGCAACAGACTCTCTTCGTTCACAGTTCTGGTGACCGGAAGTCCAAAATCAAGATGCCTGGACTGAAATCAAGTCTCGGTGGGGTCACATTTCCCCCAGAGACTTTCAGAGAGAACCCTTTCTCTGCCTCTCCTGGTTTCTTGGCTGGCCGTAGCTGCCAGCTATGGCCACATCATTCCAATTCCTGCCTCTATCTTTACATGACTAGATTCTCTTCTGCTGCCTCCTTCTAACGAGGACACATGTGATGGCACTAAGAGCTACCCAAATAATCCAGGATAATCTCCGTCCTAGAGAGCCTTAGTCATATCTGCGAAATTCCTTTCTTCTGTGTAAACACAGGTGTCAGGGGTAAGAACTTGGGTTTTTTCAGGAGGGTGGCATCATTCGACCAGGCGTGTTCCTGGTCTCACTTCTCACTCCCCTACCAGTGCTTCCTGGAATCAATTTCCCAATAAACTAGTCATACTTCCTTCTTGTCTCGGGGTCAGCCTCTGGAGGCACTCACTTCTGACAGTGATATTTTACAGGGAATGAGATTCACTCTTTTAAGAAATCACTCATTAATTTGGGGGGACTCACATTTCACTAACAATTACACTTCTGCGAGTCTGAGTAAGGTCGTTCAATTCTTTGAGGATTGCTTATTCATTCAAAACTGTAACTGTCGGGTGGAGGGGGTGGTTAACCAGAACAGACTTTTTTTTTTTTTTTAAAGATTTATTTATTTATGCATACAAGCACTGGGGTACAGGCCAGAGGTGTGGGGGGTGAGAGGATTCACCAGAGAGAGCAGGGAGCAGAACAGGCAGATCAACTGAAGTACACTGCTGAGGGGAGCAGCAGGCACAGCAGGAGAGGTCTGCCGCGCCATGTGGGTCCCCTCCCTGGCAGGCAGCAGGGATCGAACTTGTGCTGCAGTGACTGCGGTTTGCTTCATAGTGCGTTGCTTAATCCACTGCGCCACCAGGGAGGCCCCAGAACAGACTTTTAAATAACAACAACAAAAATAATTCAATAAAAAGAAATTAGGGAGAAGCTTAATGGGGACTCTCAGACTGCTTGACAAACTTCTCAGCTTCAATCTCTGTGGTTTATAATTTAATGCATTTAGCAGGAGACATTTATGTGGCAGGGCCACGGGCCAGGGAGAGGCCAGACCGTGGTCACTTTGTGTCATCACTTGCAATGGGTCATGGAGGGTAAGTAGTGACTGGCAGGCCCTTTATTGGGGTGGGCAAGGATGAGAACACCCTCACTTCCCCAGGGATCACTTTCCTCTGTACCAGTGTATAGAAGATGATTCTGTGGTGGATGCTGTCAATTTTCATTGGAGTCTAGAAGTCTCTGTATCGTGTTTCACTCCATTTACACTTGAGTGTTTGTTCATTTGATTATTCATTTTCTTTTCTGTATCAATGTCTTCTACGTGCCAGGCAGTGGGTGGGGGAAAGCTCCCTTTGGATCAAGAGGAGGGAGACACAGGGAAGAGACTTTCCTAAGAAGTGATATTTCAGTGGAAATATCAGCCAGTTCTGGCCAGGAGTGCTAGCTAGAACAAGCGGAAGGAGCAGAGCGTGAAATACCCTGAAGCAGAAAGAAAGACCTAGAGCATTCAGGGGAGACACAGGTCACAGCTGTCCTGAGCACAGTGCCTGGAGATGAGTGTAAGAGGGGTAGACGGCCTCCCTGGTGGCACAAGGGGTTACATCTCAGCGCTGTGAAGCTATCTGCAGCCACTGCAGCATGACTTCAATCCCCGGCCAGGGAGCTGACTCACATGGCGCAGCAGACCTCTCCTGCCTTGCCTGCTGCTGCCCTCAGCAGTGTGTTTCAGTCAGTCTGCCTGTTCTGCTCCCCACTCTGTCTCTGGTGAATCCTCTCACCCATTTCCATACCTTTTGCCTGTACCCGAGCTCTTGTATGCATAAATAAATAAAGTCTTAAAAAAAAGGGGGGCGGTGGTCAGGCATGGCCTCTGGTGCTGTGCTGAAGGGTTTGCACTTATTCACAGCACAATGCCAAGCCACCAAGTCCTGAGGATGGCATGACCTAGATGGCTGAAGACACCACTCATTCTGCCTGCTACTATGTGCAGAATGCGCCAAGAGAGGGTGGGTGTGGTAGCAGGGTGTTCAGGTTAGGCTGACATCCAGGTGAGAAGAAATGCGTCTACAAGCCAAGGAATGACTGGCCGGCACTTTGGCTTTATACCCCATTGTGGGCTGAATTTATAAGTTCTAGTCCCCAGGACCCCATGATGTGGCAGTTTGGGAGATAAGCTTTGTAAAGAGGCAATCAAGTTCAAGTGAAGTAAGTGAACCTTGATCTCACCTGACATGACCTGATAACGCGAGGTCAGGACACAGGCCCAGACACAAAGAGAGGGCCTGTGAGGACACGGGGAGAAGACAACCGAGGTAGAGGTCTATGGGGACCCCAGCCATGCTGACACCTCAGTCTTAAGCTTCTAGCCTCCAGAATTGTGAGGAATAAACTTCTGACATGTAAGCTGCCTGTCTGTGGTACTTTGTGATGGTGGCACACTAATATACACGGTTGTAAGCCAACATCAGGCCCGTCTCTGGCCCTTCCCTCCCACCTTCTCCAAATGCCTTGCCTCCTGTCCGTCTGCAGTTGGCTGTTGGATACAAGGGCTGTGTTTCCTAGGGACTTGCTGCTCTCCAGACCAGGCCTTCCACACACAGGCCTGTGCCCCCTGCAGCCGGTATCCCAGAATTCTTATGCAAGTCTCTTTCTAGATAACTCACTCACATTCTAAACTGCCCCTTCTGTTGTCCCAAGCCTCCTGCACACTTATAGCAATTCCCCAACCAAATGAATGTCACTTCCACATTATAGACAGACCAAATTAGCATTTAGCAGAGAAAGGGGCTTCTTTTTTTTTTTTTTTCAAATCATATAACTCTAAATTACCTTCAATTTCCTAAATGGAATTTGGCTCGAGATTCACTCTGGTATGGAGTAGTCTGTAATGAGATTATATTATGTTTGGGAAAAAAACATTCAAATGACCAAGATAATTAATTTTGCATAACAACCCACATATAGCTAGATCCAAAGCCGTAACTCAAAGCCTGCAACCTGCCAGGACCCCCGGGGGTGAAAATGTTTCTTTCAAAATATAGCAACAAAGAGAGTTCTGGGGACCCGTGAAATGCAGAGGCTTTTAAGCTGGAAATGCA
The DNA here is from genome assembly GCA_019455555.1 of Galemys pyrenaicus. Taxonomy (NCBI): domain Eukaryota; kingdom Metazoa; phylum Chordata; class Mammalia; order Eulipotyphla; family Talpidae; genus Galemys; species Galemys pyrenaicus. Next base: position 1,289,401 of record JAGFMF010011401.1, read on the forward strand.
GGTTCTTTCTCTTCTGGCCACAATGCTCATTTTTCAGTTGCTGTCATTTACCAGAGTCTCTCCTGGGTTGAGGATGATGAAAGAAATCTTCAGCCCAAAGGAGCATCCTGGAGGGATATTTTGAGAACTGTTCTGAGGTATTCAAAATGTTTGGTGCTGTTTCGCGCTGGGCTGATGATAAGACGGACTAAGTGTGAGAGGGAGTGTGTACATGCACACACATCATGTTTTAAAGGAAAGAATAAGATCAAATCCCTGCTTCTTTGAATCTTCTTTGCCAGGTGGCTTTATTAGTATGATATTAGACTTGCCTGAACATCTGGGAAGGATCCGACTCAGCAGCAATTTTCTGGTTCTGATTTATTGTTAAAATCACCTCAGAAATAGCCAGAACTTGGCAGACTGCCCACCTCTACCCTTGTCTCTCCTGGCTGCATTGAATTCTAACAGTGTAGGGATATGCATTAGACGGGGAATGAGAGAGCCCACCTTTTTGTAGAAGACCTATTTCAAACTGCCTGCGTGGCCTCCAAACTAAATTCCTGTTCCTGGATCCTGGTACATGAATGTCCACGGCGGCATTGGCGGCATTATTTGCAAGAGCCAAGAGATGGGAAAAGCCCGGATGTCCATCAGCGGATGAATGGAGAAACAAATTGGGACATTTTCATGTAATGGGATATTGTTCAGCCATAACAAGGAAGGAAATCCTGACATCTGCTACCATGGGGATGAACTTTGAAAACATGATGTTAGAAGTGAGAGAAGCCAAGCACAAAATATCACATATGGTATGGTGCATTTTATAAGAAATACTCAGAATAGGTAAATCCATGGAGACAAAAGCAGATTAGTGGTGCTGGGGTTCTGGGCAGAGGGGAGAATGGAGACTCCCCTTCTTGTTGAGTAGGGGATATCATTTTGGGGTGATGCAAATGTTCTGGAATAGAGGTGGTGGCCACATAACACTAAAGATTGTACTAAGTACCATTGAATTGTTCACTTTAAAAATGACTGATTTTATATTAATGTCACCTCAATGAAAAAAAAATTGTTTCTCCCATCCATATCCCCCTGCCCAGATCTTGGAATCTTCCTCTGGGAAAATTAAAGTGTTGGACCAAAAGCAGAGATCTCACACTTACAGGTTTGACTAGCTGATGGCTAACTGAGCCTAGACAGTTTTTTAAATTTTTAAAATTCTAAATCTGAATTTTGGTGGAAGTTAGTTTCCAAAGATGAGCCTCCTTCCCGCCTGCCACGAGCCACACTCCCTGGCCCTCGTGCCCCGTGCAGCCCTGAGATACCAGATCTGGGCTGTGACCGGTAGATGAAGCACAACACTTGGGTCTTCCAAAGAGGCACCTAACATGTCCACAGGGGCCACTGGTGGAATGCGCCTGCGCAGAAGCCAAGCACGGAGCTGTGTGGAGGCCCAGACAACACGGAGGATCTCGCGGCAGTCAGCACCGGCTGCCAGTCATGCCAGTGAGCAACCCTGACCTCCCAGCCCAGCCGAGCCTTCGGGTGATACAGCCTGCACTAACCTCATATGGAGGCATATAAATATTCACGCACATGTATGTATACATACATACACACATACACATAAATACACGTGTGTATCTCTCTATTGCTATCTGTCTCTCCCTCTCTCTCTCTCTCGCTCTATCTCTCCATCTCTCTATCTAGAAGGGGGGATTTTTTTTTTTAAAAAGAAATTGGTTCACACAGTTGTTGAGACCGGCAAGTCCAAAATCAGCAGGGAAGAGCTGACCTCAGCTGGAGTCCCCAGGCCCTCCTGGCAGAATTCCTTTTCCATGGGGCATGTCAGTCTTGTTTCTCTGTGGCCTTCAACTGACTCTATGAGACCCACCCCCATTAAGTAGGATAATGTGCTTTACTTAAGTCCACTGATTTAAATCTCATCTAAAAAGCGCACTGACAGGATCATCTAGGCTGGAGGCTGACCAGGTGTAGCCATGCATTGCATAACAATGGTTCAGTCAACTACAGCTCGGATGATGGTGGCCCCCAAATTCCTACTGCCTGGTGATGGTGGAGCACTAATGGTCATGTACTACAGCAGCTATCAGAAATCAAGCATGGCCCAGCTCCTCTGTCAGACAACCTCCTGAATTGCTGTGCCATGAAATGGAGAAATGCTACTGGGAAAATCAAACACAATCTGTGATGTTCACCCAATGATGAAATCACCTAACTGCATTTCTCAGAACAGGTCCCTGCTGCTAAGTGAGGCAGCATATCTGGGCGTGAGGCCTGGCTCAGCCGACATGTACCAAGAACCCACTGTGAGTGACTCCCATTTGGTAGGCAAGGCCTCACAGTCCACTCCTGTCCGCCCTCCTCCAGACCCTCTCTTTTCAGGTTCCTCTTCCCTTCCTGGCAGCTCTCTCCCCCATAACTGCCTGGGAGCTAGAGCAGACTTGCTGGAGGCACAGAGGCTGTTGCTCCCAGGGCTTGTGGTTCTTTGGCCCCTGATTGAAGAGAGAAGTTAGGAGCCCGGCCTTGGAGTCACTTACCTTGAACCGTGGCTGAGACACCCAGACCTGATTTCCTCTCCATCCTCCTCTGGGGTTGGGCGGAAGCCCCTCCCTGTGCCGCGCCACATCTCCACCAGCTGACTCCTGTTCCCGCTCAAGTTCTCCCACCTGCACTCGAATCTTCATCCCTGTGCCTGCTTCTGGGAAAGCTGGGACAGACCTCAGCGGGAAGACAGGGGCCAGCCGTGGAGGTGGTGTGAGCCCATTAAGACCGGCACTGCTCTGTACAGCATTGCCCTGGGCACAGGAAAGAGGGGAGGAGGCCAACAGGCAACCCCTCCGGGCGTGGGCTGGCGTCCAGCTGCTCTGCCTGCAGAAGAGCTTTCTTGAGGCTGAGGTGGACTCTGTGTGTAGGCTCTGAAAGTGCCAGCCCCTGCTTATCATCAGCTCTGTGCTGTCCCCGTGAAGGTCTGGCGGGTACCGCACAAGCCAACTCTCAGGTTAGTTTGACTTATGCATTGTGCATTTCCCCAAAACACTGGTTTCTCACCCTTACAAGCAGAAATCAAGTGCATGAGGGTCTCCCTGATGGTGCAGCAGGTTGAGCGTCGCACTGTGAAGCATCCACGGCAAAGCAGTGTGAGTTCAATCCCCGGCCAGGGAGGGGACCCACACAGCGCAGCAGACCTCTCCTGCCTCGCCCACTCTTCCCCTCCGCAGTGTATTTCAGTCGATCTGCCTCTTCTGCTCCCCACTGTCTCTGCTGAATCCTCTCCCTTCCCGCAACCCTGGCCTGTACTCCAGCTCTTGTATGCATAAATAAATAATTTTTTTTTAAAGAAATCAAGTGTCTGATACTCGCAGTCACCAGTGAGATGCTTGTCTCAACCTCCAAGCAACCTAATCAGCCCACAAGCTCTGACCCTCATAGCACTCTGGAGGACCCATTCTGGCCTCTCTGTCTGCCCAAGACCTGCCTCTTCTGGTCTCACCTTCTTTCTGGGGCTCCCGCCCCAGTCATGTCATAGTAGGGTCGAACTCGGAAACTCCCCAGTGTGAGCCATCCCTCCCCACTGTCTGCAGTCCCGAGTGTAGCAAAGCACCTAGCTGTGTGATCATCGGCTTTACAGATGCGCGGAAAGGTGTGTTGGTGTTTGGTGATGGATATGGAAATTCAATAAAAGGCAAGTTAATTAAAACAGAACAAGCTGTTGCCTGGGGCAGCAAAATGTAACTGCTTATTATGTGACTGAGTGTTCGGATACAAGGGGAATATGTTTTCTCTCCCCCTGTGACTTGGGTCTGTTTGGCAGAGGCAAAGATTAAGGCTGCAGGATGGAAGGTTCCACGCTGGGATACGTGTGTGTGTGCATGTGCGTGATTGGCCCCGGGATGGGGTTACCTGTGAAGCAAATCCCACAGACTGAGCGCCTGGGTGGGCCATGAATCCTGCCCTTGCTTGCTTAGAATCCAGCAAATGCAGAGCCTGGCCCTCGTTAGGAGTGCTTGGTGCTAATGGCCACAATAATGCTGTGCAATCAAGCATCCTGGTATGGACTGAACTATGTCCCCCTAAAGTCATGGAACCCTAACCCCCGCCCCTGCGGATGTGAAAGCATTTAGAGATGGGGCCTAAAGAAGTGATTAAGGTAAAATGAGGTCACATGGGAGAGTCCTAATCCAACAGGCCTGGTCTTTAGGAGAAAAGATTGGGACACAGACTCCCACAGAAGGAGAAGATGACTGGCTATGAACCTAGGAAAGAGGCTTCAGGAGACCCTCACCTGCCAGCACCTTAATCTCAGACTCCAGACTCCAGATTCCAGACATTGCTGTTGTTTAAGCCCTTCCTTGGGCTGCTGTGCTCTGTCATGGCAGCCCGAGCAGACGGAGACACACCTGACCGTTGTCACTGCCCAGGGGCCCAGGTGTCCCTGGACAGGGTGACTGGTGTGCCTTGACCTCACCTGTGTCAGGTGGACTGTCAGTGGGCCCTCAGTGGCCTCGGCTGGCACGAGCTGCGGTGTGACTGTGGTCGCTCACGGGCTTGTTGTCATGGTGACGGCAGGGCTGAGAGACGGAGAGGGAGAGGAGAGGGAGAGAGAAGCCGCGCTCAGGTGTCTTGAGGCCTAGTCTCCCAGCGCACGCCATCACTTCTGCTGCACCTGTTGGCCAAAGCGAACCACATGACCACCCTTCCTTCAGCAAGTGGGGAAATAGACCCCATTTTTTTAGGGGAGATGCTGTGTAATTGCAAGGCACAGATTTGAGGGAGTAGGTAACTTGCAATTAACCGAGACCTCTAAACATTTTATTTTGAGCGTAGGAATCTGAACTTCAGGTGTGAGTAATTCGGAAGCCAGTGATCCACATTAAAAATGACTTTTGGCTTTATGGAAGCGTTCACTCAGGAGCTCCCCAATCCAGAACCATGCCAGTATGGATCAGGGGTCCCGGGTGGCTGTGAACTCCTGGCTGCAAGAGAGGCTTGGGGGTGCTCGACAGGGGCAGAAGCGCTTAGCTATAAAGAGTCAGGGATCCCTAACAAGCAGCGATCGGAGGTGATGATAAGTCTGATGGGAAAATCAGAATCAGTCCAACGACTTTAAGGTTTGTGCTGTCCCCCAGGAAATCTACACATTAGAGAATAAAGCAATAAAGCTGTGGGAATCCCTGGCTTGAGTCCAAGCAAAACCAAAAACAAAACAAACAAAAAAACCCCACCAATCCCTCTTGACTGCCAGAATCAAGACTTCAGGCTCCTGAGATGTCACTGCCTCAGAAGACATTGTCTGGGCCCCACACCTAAAGGGGTGTCCCTGTTACGATTTCTCAGAGACCCCTGACATCCCGCCATGCACGCCTGCACTGCTCACTTCCTGTGACTCTGGGCCTCCTCCACACTAGATCGCAAATCCTGGGGACTTCCCCAAGGCAAGCCCACTGGAACCATTTGCTGATTGGCTTCCCGGCCCCCCTCCTGGGGCCAAGGAGTCTTCCTGCTTGCTGGGGTGAAACGGAGAATAACCTTGTTGAGAAAGTACAAAGTCCTTCCTTGGCAGCTCCATTCCTTTTGGGCAGCCCTGGAAATAAGCGGAGATTTATTTACAAGGAAATAAAAAGGTTTGCATTTCTAATGGGCTAGGAACCATTAAGTTGATGCCATCCCCAGTCTGCCTGCCAGGGATGTGAGAGAGACAGATGGTAAAACTGTGGCCAGCTTTTGCAACTAAAACAAATGCCCCCCCACCCCACCCCCAAGTCTATGGAGGCACCTACGGCCCTACTCTCTGGGGGGCCCTAAAGCTAACAATGGTTTGGTTTATAGCTTTGTTCAAACCTGGCTTTGTCCAGCAAGATGTTTCTCAACAGCTCTGAAATATGTGAGTACATTCCTTGAACACTTGTAATTTAGCTCCAATTGCTACTTGCTGGTGGAACATTGCAAATGAAAATAAACAAGATTCATACTTATTTTCAAGCACGTTGCAATATGAGCAAAATTAACTTTGGTAAATAAGACCCTTCTGAAAAAGGATGGAGTTGGTAGAAACTGCTCTGTACCCTGAAAACTAATTCTGAGGCTGAAAAGACCCAGTAATCAAGACAAGAATAGCAATTTTCGGGATGGTAATGCAGCAGGCAAACAGGAACCGGGCAGAGAGGGCAACTCTCGCTCACGAGTAAGATACAGTACAATGCAATTTATTTTTCTCTAGCATCTCTCATGTGGAAGTTTAACAAAACGTTCATGGCTAATTACTGACTTTCTATGCACACACAGGCGGAGTGTATAGTGTGCAATTCATCAACAAGATGGAGGCAGCGGACACCACTGGACCGGGGTGGGTGAAGCTCCATTTGGCCCCAGGAAAGTAGTGATGTGACATTAACTTGGGTCTGAGAGGTCACCTGGGGGGAGATGGCAGGGCCATTGGGGTCTGGGTACTACTGGGAAGCTGACCACACACAGCCTAAGATGCCCCGAGAGGGCCAGCAATCAGGCCTCTAATGGACACGGGATTGCTCAGAAGAGAGGAGGGAGGCCAGTCTTGTTTGGGGTGATGAGAAGTGGGACACTGGGGCAATTACTAGGAGATGAATATTCTGGTTGAAATTCTGTTGTGGATTAGAAGTTACAAGCTTTGCGGTATCAGCTGATGGAAGATATGTGTGCATCTGGTTGAAGACGGGCAGATGGTGGGGTGTCTGGCACGGGGTGCAGCAATGCGGGCATCATAGGGAGAACCGACCAAAGCCTGCGGCAAAGAGGGCCTCTGAAGGTGCTGGACTGTAAGGGCTCAGGGACCCAGCTTCGTGGGAGGCAAGAAAGTCAATACTCCCCACCCCACCCCCGTGATGTTCTGGAGAGCAGAAGAGGAGCAAGGTTGGGTGGGGGTTTAGCTGATGATATTTGCTGACACATCATGGTGACATCGTTTGGATTAGTGTCACCAAGTGACAGTTTACGAAGGACTTTGAGCCCTTGGGAGGCAGCCTGGTGCTGAGGGTGATTGTCTCCAATTCCTTGATAAGAAAATTGGGGTCAGAATGGGGCCTTTTTGGAAAAATGATCACCCAGCTGCCCTGGGAGTTGGGGTTCCTGTCCAGGTGCCTAAGTGGAAAACGACTCCAGCTGAAGCCTGGCATGTGGACCTGAAATGGACCCACTGGAAGCAAAATGAGAAATTAGTATATAAAGTATCCAGAATTGTTTTGAAAATAATAGAGGAAATCAGTGAAATTAATTTTGGCATCTGATAGATCAAAAATTTTTTTGAAAACGAACAAAACCCAAACCAAAACAGAAACCTGATGAGTTGACTGATTCTTTTGCATCTTTTGCTTTGTCAACTGGGTCATTAGTCCACATAGTTCTGACTACAATAATCTCAGCCATTTTTGTTTTAGAAAATGTTGAGTCTTTCCAGGAACACCCAGACACAAGCGTGGGGTCCTGTCTGCTGACCCCAGACCAGCAGAGAGAGGGTGTAAGTTCTCCTGCACACTTCAAAGGTCCTGGTGTGAAATGGCTGAAACCTGGGAATCAAGGTCAGATGGAGTTAATGTCCTCCAGGTAATGCTTTTCACCTTCACTAGGGGAAGAATTACAATGCTCTTTCCTTGGCATCCTCAGCTGATGGCCAGAGAAGAGAGATAATATTTACTATTTTGTCCTTACAAATCACAGACAGAGATGCTGACCATATATTTGAAAAGCAGAGACTTCATATTTTGTGCGTGCGTGCGTGTGTGTGTGTGTGTGTGTGTTGGGAGGAGGGTAGGGGGCCAGGAAAAGTGGATGATTTCATTTATTTATTTAACTGTGACAGTGGAACCTTCTCCCAAGAAACTCATGTCACGCCTGCAAAATGTCCAGGCAGGAAACAAGCCATTGTTAACATGGGGAAGAATTACTTTTGATGTATTAACAAGGCAAAAAAAGTCAGAAGAACTGGACGCTAACGATGAGCTATCAGCATTTGTTCCTCCTTGGCTGAATTTAGTCCGAAATGACAGCTTTGCCTGGAGGCTACAAAGCAGGCATTCAGGGAGATTCTGGAGTGGGCTTTCTTTTATATTTTGCTGAGCTGAAGAGTGTCATTTTTCATTTGGCATTTTAGATACTCACGTCCACTTGTTCTCATTAGTCACAGTAGCCTCTTTCCCTGGAACAAGACAAGTCACCTTAGATGCAATGGAGGCAGCGGGGTTCTTCCATCTGGGGGAGACAGCTCGTGTTCCACACCTGAGGGCAGTTTTGCATTGGGGGTGATACCTGAAGGACTCCAGGGGACCTGAGCATGCCCGAGAAGGCCCCTACTTTGCTTTATCTGGAAACAGAACTGCCCCCTAGCCCTAGTGAGATGGCATCAAAGGCCTTGACTTCCAAAGAAGAACAGGAGCCTCAGCCAGTGCGTGCCCACCTGCCAAGGTCACCCCTCGGGTAACAGATCCCTCCCCTTTTTCAGCTGGCGGGATTCTGCTCAGGCCCAGATCACTCTCCTCTGAGGATTCTCCCTCCTCCTGCCCTGGCAGGACCACTAGGAACAGGTGGATGCTCTTAGTGGCAGCATTTAGCCAGAAGCGCAGGAAACCTGCATCCCTACTTGCTGGCATTGATGGATGATCCTCTCGGTTGGGGGAAATGCCCTGGTTATGCACTGCTGATGTGTTAGGAAAGAATTTACTGCATAACATTTACTTTCCAGCGCTGGGCTGGGAACAGAAGGCCATAGGAGGTGAGGGGCGTTTCTCCTGCTGGCAGGTGGCTCTTAGCTTGACCTGCCATTTAGGGCTTGGACGCCAGGAAAACACATGGGGCTTCAGAGGCATTTCTCCATGTCCACAGCTATGCCCCAGGGCTGGGAACGGCAGGCAGCAAGGCGGTCATTTTGGGTTGGCTTCATCATTACCCAGACCCCCGGAGTGGGGCCAACTTCCTCCCTGGAGCTCTTGAACTTTCTGTTGGTGCAGCAGCAACTGAGAATGAAAACAGAAGGGGAGTTGCTGGTCCTCGGAGCCATGACACTGCCGGAGGTTTCTGGCAGTGGCCGTGAGCGTGGGGGCCTCCGTTGCCAAGGACTCAGTGTCGCTCTTAGGCCTTTCCTCCTCCAGGCTCTGCCTTCAGCCCGGACTGAGGCCTGGGAAAGCACAATGAGGGCAGATAAGCCTGAGGGACCACTGGTATCTGCTGCTCTCCAGACATGCTTGAAGCCTCTTGCCTTTACCAGCTCCCTGCCCTTGGCAGTTACTGGTGGAGGGGGTGGGGGGGGCTGTTTCTGTTCTACTGTGGGGAAGAAGGCCACAGGCTGGGTAGAATACAAGCCCTAGCAAGTCACTTAGCCTCAGCTTCCCCATCCAGGGACAGGGACGACGGAATGACCTGCCGGGTTGTTGCCAACATTAACGCAAGATGATGCACTCCAAGTTTAGTGCGCGCACGAAGGTGTCATCAGCAGGAGCTGCTGGTGACAGTGACAGATTTGGAGACCAAGAGGAAGCAGGAATGATGGTAGTTGATAGAATGGAAAGGAAAGCAGCAGCACTAGGCTTCAGCTCCACTGCTGTACAGTCCTGTCCCAGGTCAAGGAGGGACGGCATCCTCAAGGCTGATCCCCAAACCCCGATTGCCAGGCGATGCCGTGGCACATGTTGCTGTTGTGCTCCAGGAGCAACAAGAAGTCATGGGTGACAAAGCTCCTCTTCCAAGAAGCCCTCCTGAACTGCTGCGTGAACACAACGGGGAGTACTGTGTAGAGAGCATAAGCGCAGGATGTTCCTGCAGTGGTGGAATTGCCGATGATGCATTTTTCAACGTGTATCCCGATCATTAGTCAGGTATGATTACACATGAATGGGACTCCACGTGGGTTATGTGCCATGCAAATATTGTGAAGCCAGTGCCCCCCCCAACCCCTCCCACCAGTTCCTGTCTTCTCTTCTTCTGGCTCTTAACATGTTAACCCAGGACAAATGTGGCTAGGAACCGACTGGGCAAGAATTCTGTGATGCAGCCCCACTGTAGCTGCGCTTTCCCCATCCATTAGGAGACACCACCCNCCCCCCCCCCCCCCCCCCCCCCCCCCCGTTAGAGATGGCCAGGTCAGACCCCACTTGGGAAAGCACATTCTTTTTCAGTCCACCAGGGGGCCATTTACTAAATCCCTGAAACCGGTGAATTGTGTTCTCACTTGGAAAAATGGCTCCCTCGTGTCTTCTGGGGCCCACTGCTGTTTATTAACCTGTGGATGGTCAATCTTTCACAGCTTTCAAGGACTGAAATACATCCAGCTCCTTCTTTTTTTTTTTCTTTCTCCTTTTTAAGACAGTGAATGTGAATGCCTCTCGGGTTTCCTGCAAAATCCTCCATTGTTACTAATCGGCACGTGGACACACACATCCATTAATATGACTTTGATATTAATAATACACATTAATATTAATGATGATTCATTTACTATTTATTGAGCACTCACTATGTGTCAGGCCTGAGATAGGCCCTCGAACTAATAGGAAACAAAATCAGATGTGGCCCTGAACCCCATGGTGCTTCCAGTCCAGTGGGAAGCTAGATGAGAACCGAGTCATGGGCCTCCCTGGAGGCACAAGGGGTTAAGCACTGTACTATGAAGCTATCCACAGCCGCTGCAGCACCCATTTGATCCCCGGCCAGGGAGGTGACCCCCATGGTGCAACAGATCTCTCCTGCCTCACCCGCTGCTCCCCTCAGCAGTGTATTTCAGTTAATCTGCCTTATCTGCTCCCCACTGTCTCTGGTGAATCTTCCCACCTCCTTAAAAACAAAAAAGAACCAAATTGTCACATGCACACACCCAGAACTGCAGACTGGGTTCTGGGGGAGTGGCACAAAGCTCTAACAGTCTGTGGGAAGAGGATTTGACTTGGTCAGGAAGATGGGGTGGGCTTTTGAGGAAGTGACTCTTGATGAGATGGAGTCACTGAGGTGAAAAAGGGGAAGAGAAATCTGGGCTGTGGAGATAGCACTTGCAAAGACCCTGTGGCAGGAGGTAGGGGGCAAGCAAGTGGTCAGAGCAGAGCAGGATGGGGGTGCAGTGAATGAGGTGAGGGGCACCCAGCCATGAAGTTTCAGTCTTTATCCCAAGAGCAGTGGGAACCACTGCATATGTAATGGGGAGACATGTCAGCTCTGCCTTCTAGAAGCTTCACTCTGACAGCTTGGGGTGGCTCTGTACTGCCAGATCACCTGCAGAAATAGTCTCATTCTCCCAGGTGCTGAGAGGGCTACTGTCAGAAAGTCCTCAGCATTTACTCACTTCAGGGATGGCATTTGCTGGAGGGGGCACTGGCCCAAGTCATGCATAACCTTCTAGGAGAGCCTGCATCTGGCCCTTGCTAACCCTTGGACAGTGGAGGGGGTCACCAACCTCCAGAGTTCCTGGTGGAGCTATCTGAAACTGCTCTTCAGCTTGGTTTAAGACTCAGTAATGGCCACTGCCCAATCCTGTGCCCCCTCTTCCACAGGTGACACTCCTAAGACCACCTCCTGCAGGTTCACCTCCTTTTCTGAATCTGCTTCCTGCCTCCCCACGCATCACGCTGCAGCAAGAGAAGGGAACAGAGAGGGTGCATGGTGCAGGAGGCACTCATGAGGAGACAGACCCTAAGTCAGGGGAAGGGAGCAGAGTTGTAAATTGAATTGTGTGCCCCCCACCACCCCAAAAGAAAAATCAAAGTCCTGTCCCCTAATACCTGTGAATGTGACCCATCTGGAGATAAGCTCTTTGAGGATGATCAAGTTAAGATGAGTCACTCGGATGAGCCTTAACCCAGTATGACCACCTTCTCATAGAAAGGGGACACTTGGATGAGACACACAGAGAACCCCATGTGGAGATGAAGCAGAGATGAGGACATACATCTACAAATCAAGGTCAAAGATGGCTAGCAAACCTCCAGAGAGCTAGGGAAGATCCTCCCTCACAGTCTCAGAGGGAACCAGTTCAGCTGCCACCTCCATCTTAGACTCCAGAACAGAGACGATAGATGTCTGTTGCTTAAACCCCCTATGTGCTGTGCTTTGTCACAACATGCCTAGCGAATCTCTAGAGCTGGTTGGTGAGAGGCTGGGTGAGTGGCATGCATCTCAACATTACTCAGCTCAAATGTTCAGCACAAAGACCAAACAAAATTTGGCAAGTATGAAAAAAACAGTTAATGCTTTGAGAAAAAAATCTGTTTCTGCTAAAGGAAGGCACCCCCCGCTCCCCAACCACCCCAGAAATGAGGCCCCTGATGTGGCTGTGGGTCTCATTTCCTGCTCTGCCTATAGGGTTTTGTGTGTAGCTTCTGTAGTTTCATGAACACAGCTCAAGAGTCTGTGTGCCCTGGGAGTCAGGCCCTCCTGCAGGAAACTGGCTGAGTTTGCAACAACACCCGCCTGCAGGCAGTTCTTGCCACACTGTAGAGAAAACTTCACACCAAGTCCTGCTTCCCAGAAGGAGACCCCCCCCCCTCCACCAGAGCACCCCACAGATACCCAGGGGTATCAGAGGGGCCAGGAACACATCTTTGTCGATTTCCTCCTGATTCAGTAATCTTACTGTCCTGTGCAAAGGAGGGAGATTGTTGCAAATGAAACATGAAAATACGAAAGCTTTTTCAAGCTGGGTGTCTAAGTAGATTTTTCAGCCCCACCAGCTCCAGGACAGATTCTTTCCTGCACTGTGTGGAACCATTATTAAAGTTACAATGTCTCCCTGTTGGGAGAATTCTGAATGCTGCCAGAACATTCTAAGATAAAGGTGGAAAAAAAAAAAAGCAACAACAACCGAAAAAAAAGCCCCCAAAACAAATCGCTGATCCACAACCAACTCATCTTTGGAACAAGTTAAAAAAAACAGATTTAAAATAATCACAAAGGTATGATTTAATTCTTATAGTGTTATAAATATTAATATGAAAAAGACTTTATATTGGGAAATGTTATTATACAGTATAATGTTAATTTTATGAAAATCAATTCATTTAGCACTCATACATTTTTTGCCTCTCTCCGGATTTGCTGACACTTTATGAATCACAATCCGGATGAACATCTACCTTGACAACTACCGCCTGGTGTTGGGGGCCACACAGGATCTTGAGCCCGATGGGTTCTCTGATAATGTCCTGTGATTTCCCACAGGTAAGAATCAGATGTAGCGGAGGCGGACACAGCAAGAGAGCTGCAGGGTGGGTGTGTTTAACCATAACTGTGATTTGATTTACAGCACGCCCTGCAGAAACGTTAGGGTCAGCCTGAAGGTCCGCAAGAGAAATGAGGTGTCTGCTTTTGGGTGCCCTACTGTGTGTCCCATCTCCTCAAATGGCCCAGCACCCTGGAAGGGAGGTTGGTGATTACTCCTACTTTTGAGGAGATTGAGGCCCTGGAGCCAATGACTGACCTGCGGGCGTGGCACGGGAAGTGCTGGCACAAGATGGACACCAAGCCGGCCTAGCTCCCTGGCCGGCCAGAGTTGACCACTCATTATTGGCTGGGCTGTGCTGAAGTTCCAGGGGTCCTCTCACACGGCGCCTCACCTCATCAGAACTGATGCCCACATCCCCCTCAGTGAAGACTTGAATCCCCAAGGAAGGAGACTCTGCATTTGCAGTGAGCAGGTGTGTACTCAGCTGGGGTTTACAGGAGCACTTTGGGAAGGCTTCATTCCTGTGTAAAACAGCTCAACACCCCACCCCAACTTCTGTGACATGGGCAACTAGGTGAAGTTCTTTTTAAAAAAATGTAGCTAGGTGAGCGCTCCAGGGAAAGGGTGGGGGCCGGGAAAAATCAATATGAAGGTACATTTGGAACCAATTTCCGCTCCCAGAGAGGGACTCAGAAGCCTGGCAGCAAGGCCATTACTATAATCTGGTGTGAGCACATCGGCATGTAGCTGTCGGAACCGTTGCCTATTTTTCTAATTTGTGAACTAAGAGCCGATGCGCACCCTTGTTAGGGGACTAATATGGGATGAAAATGGGACAAGTCGATGTCAAGAGAACATGCAGACTCCTTAGCAAAGGTCTAAAGAACAATCAAGCTGAATTAATTTCGAGGAGACCCCATGACAGATTCTTGATTATGATTCCCAATTAGGGAAATCTCGGTTTCGTTTTTGTTTAATGTCAGGAAGTTAAGCGAGTGCTCGGCAGACGGAAGACAAGGGAGAGGAAAGCTTGCCTCATTTGAAATGTGCAGGATGCTGCAGGAGATCCTTTCGTGCTTTCTCCAAAGAGGAAGCTGTGCATCAGAGTTTCTCAATCGATGCCCAAAGAGGAAAGTGTGGTAATGACAAGATAAAGGATTCTACTTATCCCGGAGTTGCAGAGGCTTAAAGCAGAGAGAAAACATGTTCTATGAAAAAGGGAAACAAGAGATTCTGTCTGGGACTAGATGAATCTGCCCCAGTGCAAAATGGCCATCAGAACTAGAAAATCCAGAGACAAATCTGTTGGGTTTTCCTAAATTGAAAAATTGTGGTTGAAGGACCCAGACACAGTCCCGAACACAAGGGCAAAGGAAGTCATATGCTTGAGACCTGTTTGATAGTCCTGCAGGTCGAAGGAAGGTGATAAAATGCAACAGCACCTGGAGAGAGGCCCACATAGGTGGGGATAGAGGAGAAATACAGCTGCAGATGCAGGTGCTGGGGAAACTGTCCAGGAGCAGACTTCAAAAGGTAGAGGCACAAAGATGGGACTGGAATGGGGAGAGTGATACAGGACAGGAGAACTTACTGGGTTTGCAAGCCACTGGTACAGGAAGAGTGACAGCCCCGCCACCATGCTAATGCTTGGGGACTCAAATGTCTGGCAAGGGGCAAGTGGGGTTCCCAGCTCTGGAAGTCAGGGGGCTGCCAACAACACCCTCCTTACTTGAGACACCAACACCACCCTCCATAATTCTCTAGGAGAACCTACAGAACACTGGAAACTGTTGACTACAGCAAAGGATATGGGTTGTAGTCAGCCAAGGGAAGAGATGCAGAGGTAGAATCCAGGATGGTTCCCCACATGGACCTTCCAGTTGCCCCCATCATGGGGGACAGGGGTGGCGCTGAGACCTCTGGTGTCATGTCTGACAACACACAGGAAACACTGCCTGCAGGGTAGTCCCAGACTTGGTGTCCAGAGCCCTTCATTGGGACTTCGTTGGATGCTCTGTGTGGCTGATGCCCCACGTGGCTGATGTCAGGTTCCTGCTGCCTGAGAGACTTAGTTGATGCCACCTGACCCAAAGCCCCCACCCTAAGTCACAATGTCAGACTGTCTCGCATGGCTTCAATCCCCAAGATAAATCAGGGCTCTCCTATCAGGCAGGGCATTTGGGGGTGTCCAGACAGACTTTTGCAGGAGGTTACCAGGACACAGATGCAGGTTCAGGGCAAATAGCTTAGATACCCAGCACGAGGGCTGGGACCAGGTCCTTGAATAAGACTGGATCTGGGCATCAGAGGTGAGGTGGTAGGTCCCCTAAAACTGCCTCTGAGATACCAGGCAAAGGCCCCTGAGCTTGGGTGATTACCAGTGTATAGGAGTGAGTGGGTAGGAGGAAAGAAGGGGGTCCAGAAACAGGTACTAGGAGTGAAGCAGATTGACCTGGGTTACAGGGCAGCCCCCATCTGCAGGTCCCCAGGGATCAGGGGAATCTGGTACTCAAAGAGAGGGGAGTATTGCCCAGGAAGGGACAAATGTGACCATGGAGACCCAGGTAGCTCCTGTGCTGTCAGAGGTATTTGAAAATTCAGGTTGCTACACCTGAGAGGAGAAAGTAGACACTGTGCAAAAATGAAGAATGATGTGAAATATATATAAAATTAAAAAAAATTCAGGTTGCTTCTAGCCCCCTTTCAGGTCCAAGGAATTAGCCTCTTTGGGGACTCAGGACCCAGGAATCTGCTTTTTAGAGATAGTCTAAGCTTAGACTTAGCATCTGGGTTTTGGGAGAGTTGGCAGGAGAATCAGCCTCCATGGTGACTGTGGGAGCGTTGGTCTGAGCTTCCTCAACTGGTAAGTGGGATTTTTCATGCGTACCCTGGAGGGCTGTTGGGATTAAATGAGACATCCAGTGAGCATTCGATAATATGCTTGAAAATCCAGGGGCAGGTGTTCCTCTGGGATGATGAAAAGTTTTGAAATTAGAAAGAGAGGGTGGTGGCTTTACAGTGTTTTGAATGCACTAAATTCCACCAAATTGTTCACTTGAAAAAGGGGAATTAAATGTTGTGTGAATTTAACAACAACAAATCCAGCGTGCAGAATGCACTTCCAATATGTTGCTACCTTTCCAGGTAAAGATCCAGGATTTTTGGATGCTTTGTGTCAAGATATCCTAGCTTCTCAGCCCTCTCTAGCCCTGCATATCTCCCTCTACCTTATGTCTGAAGTTTGTTGGACCCACTTGGACTCCAGAATCTGTCATGTAATAGTCTTTCCTCTCTTTGGGAATAAAGAATATGTATACATTTATGATATGTTCCCAAGTAAATCACATAAACAGGTCACCTCCTCTTCTGTAAAGTTTGTAAAGTAACATAAGCAGAGTCTAGGACTCTGTCAAGGTAGCTGTCCTGATCTCCCCTGCAACCCCAAGTTAGGATGTTTAGAGGACTGTATTGAGGTCCATTTTTTTTATAAGGATTTATTTATGCATACAAGAACTGGGGTACAGGCCAGAGGTGTGGGGTGGTCAGAGGATTCACCAGAGACAGAGCTGGGAACAGAACAGGCAGATCAACAGAAACACACTGCTGAGGGCAGCAGCAGGCAAGGCAGGAGAGGTCTGCCGTGCCATGTGGGTCACTTCCTTTGCCGGCATCAGGGATCAAACTCGTGCTGCAGTGGCTGTGGTCTGCTTCATAGTACATTGCTTAACCCACTGCACCACCAGGAAGGCCCTGTGTTGAGGTCTGTTAAGACTGACTGGGAAAGAGTTCAGCCCAGCAAGGTCTAAAGGATTGCATCCCAGAAATGGGGTGAAGAACTCTCATTGGGAAAGCCCAGGTTATATAAATCAGGGTCGGGTTCTCCACTGTGGTTCCTGGATCAGAGGTCTTTGAACTGGACCGTGGATGTAGGGGAGTGACCCCAATGAGGGAATGGGGCTTTCAAACAACTGAAACTCCCCACTGCACCTCTCAGCAGAGGACAAAAATGGTGCAGTACAGTCACTGCAACCTACGCTGTCTTGAGAATTGTGTTCATGGGGGTTTAAAATAGAAAGAAAGGGATTTTAAACCAATTTTTAGTCTCTTTGGTCTCATTGCAATGAAATAAAGTGCAGCCTGGTCTAGAAAGGGAATCTCCTTAATTTTATCACAAAGTCAGGTCCAGAATATGGATGTCTCTGGGATAGCTCTTCTATAGTGAAGTCACTCACATCCTACCCCAAAATACCAGTCACTTCAAAGATTTGTCCTCCACCGCATTTCCCTAAAGAAAATAACCTTTAAATGCTGTGATGAAATGTTTCTAGTCATTTTTGCAGAAAGGAAAAGTGAATCACCTCTATCCAGCAAAGACGCTTCTCGCTGCGTAGCAGGCATTAATTACGCACCGGAATGGGACAAGATTGGCCTTTGCTTTCCTGATTGCAAGACAGTCTCCTTCCCAGAATGGTTTTCTCCTGACTATTTGCAGGGAGAGGCTCCGGACTGGAAAAAGCTGGAGAAATGTGGGGGTTGGGGGTGGTAGGCTGATGACCCGGGGGCATCTCAGTTGCTGGGTACATCCAAACATCAACCTCCTTCTGTCTCAATCGATCTCAACAAGGATGTAAGAGGAGTATTATTACTTCTGACTAGCAGTGGGCAAACGAAGAATGTGGGAAAGCTCCTGGATAGTTTAAACTCAGGATTCTTAGACTTGTGTTCTTTTCTAAGGGGCTGTTAGACCATAACTGCAACAGTCTTCCAGTGGACAGTCTAGCTCAGCCCAAATAGGGCAGATTGCTGAGAGGGGGTGCCCAGACCCCCGAAATCTCCAAGGGAAGCTCAAGAAAGCTATTACCCCTTCTCTCAGTCACAGATGTTTCTATTTCCTTTTAAACATGCTGGCTTCAATTAGTGATCCTAACGCAGCACGTGTATATGGTGGTCTGCAGGAGTCCTTGGTCTGACAGCCAGAGAGAGTTGAAGTTAAAAAAGCAAGCTTGGGTGTTTATAGGGACCAGGGTTGTGTAGAAAAACATTGATGGTTATCAGAGTAGATTTTTGTGGGGGAGGGAGACAGTGAAGTCAAGATTTGTAGGGAAGAAGGAGCCAATGCAGATAAGGTTGGGGTATCTTAGTTTGAATTACCCTAGAAGCAAACCTTGAGACAGAAACTGAAATACAGGAAATTCATTTGGGAGGTGATCCCAGGAAGTACCATTTGAGGAAATGAAACACGGAAGAGAAGCAGCCCCTAGAGGGAGCTTGCAGAACATGACTACCCCTTGAAGGGCCCAGGAATTGGGTTGTTTATTCACTAACCTTTACTCACCTTTGTTAAGGATGTGAGTGGGGATGACCTCTGTTCCTGGTTGTGTGGACTTTGCACTGGCAGTGAGCGGTGGCCACCAGTCCTTGGTTTAAAAGTGGGCCTTCTAGTTGAAAGTTGGAAGCCTGTGTGTATTGAGGGTGGGATGGAGGTTGGAGGGAGGACAAGGGGATAGAATTAGGGAACTGACAGCTTCTGCCACAAAGGGAAGAGCATTCCATGCCAGGGCACCTGCAAATGCCCTGAAAGAAACACGTTTCATTCAGTGTAGTTGGAACTTGATGAGAAATGTGGAGAATGGGCAGCGATAAGAAAGTGCTGTGCTGGGAAATATTCTCAGCCAGTTCTTAAAAAAAAAAAAAGGCCTGATTTGTAGTGTTTGCCAATTTCCATGGTATAACTACATCATGGCTGACTTCACGTTCCCAAGGTGAATGCAGATGTGGTAAGACATGCCTGTGTTCAGCTCTTGCAAGGTGATGCAAGCTGGTTCTAGCACATACAGCAGGAGTAAGGTAAGGACTTAGGAAAGGAAGAGGGAAGGGTTGTAGGCAGACAGCAGAAATGATCAAATTTATGTTAGTCAATGAGTCATGAGCTCAGGAAAATGGGATGAACTGGAACATTTAGGAGCAGACCTAAGGCCTATATACTAAGCAGGGCAGTGGGTACTCCACACGTGCCCTGGTTCTGAGGAGCATAGTTTCAGAGAAGGAGATAGAAAATCCATTGTCAGAGGTTCTCATGCTGGGCTGAGACCAATTCTTCCATTTAGATAGCATGAGAGATCTTCCAGAAATTAACAAAAAATGAGGGGCTGCAAATTAAAACTGACATACCACATCGCCATGGGCATCGTCACGTTCCCCAATGGTTCCCAGTCACCCGAGTAAGCTAAATCCTTAATACAAGCTTTGTTAAGTTTAAACTTTTGTCAGTTTAAGTTAGACCTTTAATGCTCCTTAAACATATTTTTCTGTAAGTAATAGAATCATGGCAGAGAAATGAAGCTATCTGTCATGTAAACGCCAGCGTGGAAGGAGCGGGAATGCAATAGGGGGGCGCTGGGCTACCAGAATACCTGTGCAAATGAAAATTGATTTTCTTGAGAATTCTTCGCCTGGTGAAATAAATTAAATCTACATTTACTTCTATTTGTTTAAAAACCTCTTTGTTAAAATAAGTGCAGCAGTATATAGACATAATCTAATAAATTAGAGGAGGATAAATTATACCTAATAACATTCTGCGCAGAAAATATACACAGAGGGAACCCGCAAGAGGAAGGCTCCTGGAAGCCACTTAAATGTTTGGATTAATTCTATTTGTAATGGTAAAACTGACAAACAGATAAGTCGAGGCCCCTTCGAGCTTGTTGTATTTTATTTTTTCCAGATCAGTTTTATTATTTTAATTGGGATAAAATAATCTACCAAGTTTCCACTTAGCCTGAAGAAATACAAGTTTAACTAGGTCTTAAAATTTAATGTAGCTTGAATGTTGAACCACTACGAACAAACAATCTTTAATGAGAGGAAACAGTATTACCAGCCTTACATGAAAGCGCATTAAATGAAATCCCATCTTCCATCCTGAGCACACCATCCGGCCTCTCAGATGTTCACTTCACCTCCCAGTAAAAAGGAAATTTAAAAAGCAGTGAGTGTTTCTTGACCCTCTCGTAAGCATTTAAGCACTTGCTGTGAAGAGTGCCTCCTGCTGTGATGATGGGGCCAGTGTGGGCTGGGGAGGCTTTGCCTACTAGTTACATTTACTAAGACACTAACATCCCCTAGAAGGGGGTCAGTTGGTATTGTCAGTAGAGCTGCTTTATGCCTTTTGGGGAATATAAGAACATATTAAAGGAGGTTAATTAGGTGTTAATTTTTTTTTCTTATAGTAGATGTTTATCACTATGAACTTCCCTCTTAGTACAGCTTTTGCTGATCCCATAAGTTTTGAGGTGTTCTATTTCCCTTTGGTCTCTTGATTTTTCCTTTGGCCCACTGGTTTGTTTAAATACATGTTGTTTAATATCCATGTATTTGTGAATTTTCCAGTTTTCTTCGTGGAATTGATTTCTAGTTTCATACCATTGTGTTTAGAAAAGATGCTTGATATGATTTAGTCTTCTTAAAGACTTCTTTTGTGGACTCACATGTGACCTATCCTGGAGAATGTGCCATGTATACTTTAGAAGAATGTGTATCATACTGCTGTTGGGTAGAATGTTCTGCTCATTTCTCAAGTCCATTTGGTCTAATGTGTCATTTAAAGTCAAGGTTCCTTATTGATTGTTTGTCTGGATGATCTCTCCATTGTTGAACATAGGGCGTTGAAGTCTACTACTATTACTATATTGCTGCTACTTCTCCCTTTAGGCCTATTAATATTTTATTTATGTACTTAGATGGTCTGATGTTTGGTTGCATATGTGCTCAAATTTTTGACTACACACACACACAAGAGTTCCTCTGTATGTGTGTGATGCCTGATACTAAACATGCATCTTGCTGAGCACAGTGCTACTCCCTTTTTGCTGAAGAAATTGAGGTTTAAAGCAGAAAATCAAGGCCAGTAAGTACAACTCCAAAGACTATGTTCCCACCTGGTTTCTTCATCTCATAGTCACCTGAAGAAAGCCGTGAGTATCTTTTTCTTCTCTTAGGATTTGCTTGTTGTTTTTTAAGAGTGTTGAAACTGAAGAGATTGGGTTGTTTCCACCAATTTTCCACTTAGCCACAGGCACTCTCCAGTCTCTTTCTGACTTTCCAGATGCCTTTTGAACTGTTAATAGAAATGGGAAGTCTTGACTTTCAGGTCAAATCACAGTCTGACTGGTCAGCCAGGGATCTAGGGCTGCCTTATGGCATCTGAGAACTTAGAAGTCTTCACTTTGGGAACTGAAAGCTGACAAGGAGTCATAAATAGCTAATGGTTTCCTACAGAAGCTAAGAGACATAGGTACATCAGTTGTCTTCTTCCCTCTTCTCCACTCCCACCCCCGTCTCCTCTTGTCCCCTGTGTCATTCCTGCTTCCGAGATTGACTGCTGATTCAGCTTTCCAAACCCTCACTCATTGTCTACCACAGCCCAGAACTCAGTCCAATAGCAGTGAAGGAAAAGCAAGGTGCTTGCCATGGAGAGCTCACAGTTGGGAGGGGCTGGCTTATAAACACCATAGCATGTGAAGAGATAAATAGCCCAGGACTGAGGAAGTAACTTATCCTCTGAGTCCTCTGTTGTGGTGAGGAGATAACCAGGAGGCATTTGCCTGGTTGTCTGAGAACCCAGGCAAAGGTGCAGGGTTGAGAAAGTGAGAAATTTCTGGGTATTCTGGAGTCATGGGTGGAGCTAGAGGAATGGGATGGAGGACATCAGAGAGGCTGGGAAAATGTTTGTATAGGCTAGTGTCAGGAGATTGATAAGCCGCTATCTGGAGGGCTAAGGGACTCACTGAGCATTCTGAGCACTGGAGAGCCTTAGCTGGCTTTGCATTTTAAAAAGACATTACAACAGGCATCGCTTGTTAACAAACCACATTATGCTGGCGCTTTGTAGTGTGTCTCAGAGTGCTCAAGCTCAAAATATAGGACTTACCTTTCCCTCTTTTCATCCCTTCACCTCTGCACCTGCAATTCAGTGAATCAGGAGTTCTGAGAGCATCACTCCAAAACATGTCTCACTCTTTAGATGTCCATCACGGCCTTCTACACCTGGTCCAAACCCTAGTCCTCTCAGCCCTCAATTCCTGCAGCGGCCTCCTCCTGTTTTCCTACCTTTGTATGCCCCAAACACTTCCTGCAATGCACCTCTGGGCTTCCTAACAAGAACATCTGTCACTCGCTCCCAGAATGACCTTCCACTGGTCTCAGGCAGAACCAAGCCCCTTCCCTGGCTCCAGGGTCCCATGTGATCTGGCTTTTGCTCACCTGCCACCCATGTTTTCTTTCCTAGCTTTCCTGACTGCTCCCATTCTGGCTGTCCTGGACTAAATAATGAACACCTTTCAGCTAGGGTGGCCACGTGGCACAATGAAGTGTTCTTAGAAGGCCTTTTCTTTCCTCTTAAGAGGAAACATTTCAGCTTAACTCCCTCTTGCTCCCATTTCTGTCTGGAATGAGACCGTGGCGGCTGGAGCTGCAGTAGTCACCTTGTGATACTGAGGGAAAGGCCAAGAGATTTGTGGAGATGTAGGTTTTGACATTGTGGAGTGACTGAACCCATGCCTGCTGCCACCAACCTGAACCTTTGTACTAGTAGGTGGGAAAACACTTTCGGGTTTTCGCTCCTTGCAGCAGATGTGCTTCTGACGGTTAGTGTGCTTCTTCTCTGTGTTATGACATTTCTATTCTCATAGCTCATCTCCCCACCAGACATAAGCTCTGTTAGGGCATCGACCACATCTGTCTTGTTCACCGTCATATAGCTGAGCCCTAAATCTGGCACGCTAGAGGTGCCCAAATATTTGTGGAATCATTTCGAATAAATGAAGGATGCTGACAGACTTCCAGATGGTTAGAAACAGAACCTCAGAAGCATTTTCAGTCTGGCAGTTTCATGGGTGCGGAAAGCCTGGGTGGGCTCCCTGACTCCCATGCTAGCACTCAAGCCCAAGGTCTAGGGGAGCCTCACTTCTTTTCAGGGGCGGGGGTGGGTGGGAAGAAACATTTCTCACCATGAACCTGTGCTGGAAGCTTCCTCTGCTGCATTTCTTTCCTCTGGTATTAGCAAATGTTAATTTGCCGCAATGATCATTGGCCTTTCGAGTGGAGTGCCCTTTATGCTACTATAATTTTGTGACTTCACTGAAAAAACCAACCTTGTAATTTCACTTGGCCTTACAGAAAAATCCTTGGAGGATGTGTTCTAAGGCAGGAGAAAGTCCAGATAATTTTTTTGCTTGTGGGTTTATTCCGCTTTGCATGCAGATTTAGGTTGTGCATCTGAAATGCATTCTTATTTTAAAGTGGAATAAACCAATTGCTGTTTTTACAGCTGTCTCCCCTACTTGTTTCTTTCTGATGCTTTGGTCACAAATGGCCAGAGAGAGACCTAGTTGACCACTCGTTTGCTTTTAGGCTAAGTGCCCTTTAATGTAGTGTTGGTTTTAAAATATCCAGTAAATATATACTCTTTAATTTTCTTTTGATCTGTGGAGAAAATCCTTTGAAAGTTTAGTCAAGCTTATGGAAACCTCATCAAAGTTTGTAGAACATCTCTACATGCTGACCCGTGCAGGAGGAAACATCACTGGCAGTATCCTCCGCCCTGGAGAAGTAGCAGACCCCAATGTGGTGTCTGGTGCTCCCCATTCAGGTTTGACTTCAGCTTTGCCCATCACTAACTTTGTAACTCTGGGCAATTTTCTGAGCCTTTCTGTTCTCTTTTCCCATCTAAAACATGGGGATCTAAATTGTGTTGAGGGTGAACTTTGTAGGGTAGGAAGGTGTTAAGAGGAAGCCTGACACGATGGGAGAGCAGTAAGTGGCTGATGTGGGCGTGATCCATCTGGGCTGAGGGCTGTGGCTGGAGCAAGCCCCAGGAGGCAGGAGGTACTCTGTGATACAAAATGTCACAAGTGCCTCCAGGCCTCAGTTTCTCAGAGAGCAGTTTGTGAAACCCTTTGCAAGCACAGATGAGACACGTGACTGGGGGTGCCGAGTGTAATTATAATTAGTGATTGTAATCTCTGCAGACAGGGAGGCAGGGGCTGGGGCGGGGGCTGGCAGGGCACCGCTGCCTAGATACACACCTAAGAAGTTTTTTTGTATGTGTGAGGTTTCTATTGAAAACAGGTTTCACAAAGGTAAAATAACCACCAGGCCTGGCCTTGCATAAGAGATAACAAGAGGAAGATAGAGCATAGAATACAAGGGAGGCAATGCAAATAAAGTCAGTTAATAAATCCATCTAAAGTCCTTCCCCAAACTCTGAAGTTAAATTTCATCTCAGAATGCTTTGCATAACAAGCACTTTAAGGTAAGGCGGCCCCTGAGAGCTACAGAACTTTTAAATGATGGGCAAATATTTCTGCCTGGTTGTTAGGAGGAATGACTTTTTGAACTCCATTCTTAGAACCAACAACTTTGACTGGCTGTAAACAGATTCAAACTAATTATTTGCTTTTGCAAGTCTTCCATTTCATTTTCATGTGGTTATAGAGTGGCAGGAGATTGCTGGGTGTGATAAAGGGCTACGAAGGTGGAAGCAAGTAGTTACAGTGTCGAGCTGACGGATGAAGACGCCAGGACCTGAACTAGTGTGCAGGCGGGTTCCTGCTGATGGGAACTGTGTACTGGAGGGCTGGATCTGATTCTTATCTGGAGAGGAGCCTCGGCCCCAGGAATGAACAGCAGGAGCCTGAATAGAGGGCAGCTCTGTTAATATAAACCCAGACTAGAAGTGGCTGGTGTAATCTGGGGATATCCACAGGAGCTGAAAATGATGCCATTTTCTTTTTAAGATTTTATTTATTTATGCATATAAGAACTGGGGTACAGGCCAAAGATGCAGGAGGATGAGAGGATTCACCAGAGACAGAGTGGGGAACAGAACAGGCAGATCAACCGAACACTGGTGAGGGGAGCAGCAGGCAAGGCAGGAGAGGTCTGCTGTGCCATGTGGGCCCCCTCCCTGCCCGGGGATTGAACTCACGCTACAGTGACTGCAGAAGCCCCACAGTGCAGTGCTCAACCCCTTGATACCATTTCTAATGGAGGTCCTTCTGCTCTCCAGGGGCACAGCTAGGACTCTCTCCTCCTGTCTTCATCCTGGACACGGGGCCCTGGGAGGGGAGATCACCGGGTCTCTTTCCTGTAGGGAGGGACGGAGTGATCTTTACCAGGCTCCTGAAACACAGGATCCATCCTAGAGTCTCCCAGTTGGCCACGTAATTCAAATAATCACTTAAAGAAATCTGTTTGAACGAAACTTGACCTCCATCTCAATCCACATACAAAACACAATTAAAGAGGGATCAGAGACCCAAACACAAAACCTGAACCATAGAAGCTTCCAGAACTGGAGTCAGCAAACTTTTCTGTAAAGAGCCAGCTGTTTAATATCTTATGCGTTGCAGACTGTGCAGTCCTACACAGAGGCTCAACTCTGCCTCCAGGGTGTGGAGCAGTCGCAGACAGTACGTAAAGAAGTGGGCATGGCTGTGTTTAATGACATGTTACATATGGTATTGAAACTTGCATCTCATATATATTATCACATGTAACATATTATTATTCTGCTTTTGATTTTTTTCTCCCCAGCTGTTTAAAAATGTAAAATCATTCTTAGCTTCTAAGCTTACAAACACAGGTGGCAAGCTGGATCTGGCCTGAGAGCTACAGTTTGCCAACCCTCATTCTAAAAGGAAACAGGAGAAAAATCTTATGATCTTGACAAAGATTTTCTTGTTAGGATAAAAAAAAGTACTAACTACAAAACTTTAAAAACTGGATCAATTTGTCTTCATCATAATTATGATTTTCTATTCATCACCAGACAGTTTTAAGAAAATGCTCATCAAATCATGATAAGCCACAGACTAGAATATTGGCAGAACACATATCCGATAAAGGATCTGTGTCCAGGACATGCAGAGAACTCTTACAAATTAATAATAAAGACAGAACACAATTTAAAAAATGAAAAAGGACTTGATCAGAGGCCTCACAAAAGAAGCCCTAACAAAGGTTTTCAACATCCTTAGTCATCAAAGAAATGCAAATATTACCACAGTAGAGAGAATGGCTAAAATAAAGAAGATTAACAATACCAAATGTTGGCAAAGATGTGGAGAAAATAGAACACTCAGATGTTGCTGATGGAACTGTGAAATCTCTTTAGAGAGTTGTTTATTGTAAAGTCAAACATGTATATACCACATGACTCATCTATGCCTCTTTGGTGTTTACCCAAGAGAAATGAAAACATATGTTCCTAAAACCACTTGTATAAGAATGTGTATAGCAACGTAATTCATAATCACTCCAAACTGAAAACAGACAAAATGTAGCCATTCAGTAGAAGAATGGCTATATAAATAGTGGTATATTTATGTAGTGGAAAACTACTCAGCAATAAAAAGAACTACAAATACATACAACATCTTGGATGATTCTCCTTTTTAAAGATTTTTTTTTTTAAGAGCAGTTTTAGGTTCTCAGCAAAATTGAGAGGAAGGTCTAGAGATTTCTCATATACTTCAACCCCCAGACATGCATTGCCTCCCCCATTATCAGAATCTCTCACTAACCTGGTACATTTTTTTCTTTTAACAAAGAATGAACCTACAATAACACAAAATCATCCCCCAAAGACTAATGTTGACCTAAGGATTCATTCCTGGTGTTTTTCATTCTATGGGTTTGGAAAAATGCATAAATATATATATAGTTATCATTATGGAATATGATTATATCATTATGGAATCATACAGAGTAATCTCATTACTCTGAGAATCCTCTGTGCACCACCTGTCCATCTCACTCCCTAACTCCATGCAAAAATTCTTCTTTATACTATCCTGGTAATTGTGCTTTTTTCAGAACGTCACACCACTGGAATCATACAGTACATAGCCTTTTCAGATTAGCTTCTTTCACTTAATAATGTACATTTAAGTTTCCTCCAGGTTTTAATGACTTGATTGCTTACTTCTTTTTAAGGGCAGAACAATATTCCATTGTCTGAATATATAACAATCTATCCATTCACCTATTGAAGGAAATTTCTATGTTTTGGCAATTATGAATAAAGCTCCATCTATGTGTAGGTATTTGTGGGTACATAAGTTTTTAACTGTTGGTAAGTACCCAGGGCATGATTTGATTACATGGTGAGAGTATGTTTAATTTTGTAAGAAACTGCCAATCTGTCCTTCAAAGTGACTCTACCATTTTGCATTTCCACTAGCAAAACTAGAGTTTCTGTTGCTTCATATACTCAACAACATTTGATGATGTCTATATTTTAGATTTTGCCATTACAATAGTTGTGCAGTAACATTAGATAATTCAATTACATTGAGCAAAATAAGAGGTTACGATAATTCAATTACGTTGAGCAAAATAAGAGGATATGAGAGCACATAGTGTATAGTCCTGTTTATATGAAACTGAAGAACAAATGAAACAACTGCAGTGACAGATATCAGAAGGTGGTTGCCTGGGTGTGAAGGGAGGAAACTGACTGGAAACAGGAAAGAGGGGACTTTCTGGGCTGATGAGCCCAGAAACCTTCACTGTACAATGTTGTGGCCCCTTGTCACAGGGTATGTGATATGAACTGTGGCTAGGTGACTGAGGGACTGAGTTTACAAAATATTTCCCCTTAAAAAACAAAACTGTGATTTGGGTAGGACATTATTTCACATTAATCATAAAAGTTAGCATCTGAACTGAGATGTGCTATAAAATATATTTATCAAAAAAGTAAAATATATTAGTTTTAATCTTAATTACATGTCAAAATAATGGTGTTGTAATACACTGGGATTAAACTATGATGTTAAATGTTTTATTTTTACTTTAACATGGCTACTAGAAAAATTTAAATTATGTGTGTGGCTCTCATTATATTGCTATTGAAGAGTTGGTCTTGACCTGAATGTGTACAATTGTCAACACTCATGGAGTCAAAAGCCCAAGATCTGTGCATTTTTATTATGTGTTAATCATAGTTCAATTAAAAATTGCCAGACCCACAACCCCTGCTTGAGTAATTGATGGTATTAGAAATCAGGTGAGTGCAGGGTCAGTGGCTGGGAAGGAAATGAATTGCTCTGTGGAGTTAAAATGCCCATTTTCTTGGTAGGAGGGCTGATGATATGGGTGAACTCAGCTTGTGAAAATTCAATGAACTTCAAACTTGAAGTTCAATATATATTGAAGAAATATTCATGATATGTATATATGCATATGCATATATATGTATATATCTTGTAGATATATCTTTAATACAAAGCTTAAAGAAACCTGTTTGATTCTTTCTTGAGTCTTTAAAATTGAATTTGGCTTTATGGTATGTCAAGGAGTTATAGCTTTTGAATTTAAAAGGCAAATTTATGCAGAACAACTGGCTAATTAGTTCAGTTCTGCCCTTGTGTTTTACAAGCAAAGTTCCATACCCCAGGACTGGCTTCCCTAAGCCCTATTATCTAATGGGTGGGAAGGACTTAACCTACTCAAAAGCGATCCTGCTCTGTCCTTCCTCAGCTTACTTGTCTGAAGCAGCCCATTGCATCGCACAATGCTCCATCTTCTTTTTTTTTTTTTTTAAAGATTTATTTATTTATGCACACAAGCACTGGGGTACAGGCCAGAGGTGTAGGGGGGGCGGTGAGAGGATTCACCACAGAGAGCGGGGAGCAGAACAGGCAGATCAACAGACGCACACTGCTGAGGGGAGCAGCGGGCACAGCAGGAGAGGTCTGCTGCGCCATGTGGGTCCCCTCCCTGGCAGGCAGCAGGGATCAAACTCCTGCTGCAGTGGCTGCGATTTGCTTCATAGTGTGTTGCTTAACCCACTGCACCACCAGGGAGGCCCCACGATGCTCCATCTTCTATCCAACCTTATTTTAGAAGAAAACCTAGCACAGCTTGAGCTCAGGCTATAGCACAATTTTCAGGGTAAACAAAATCTTTTGACCAAGAAGAGGCCTTTCCATCTGCAGCAGTGAACTGGGTGGGTGCCTGGTGATGTGAGGGACACACACCCCCTGAACCGTGGGCGATGGGGTGGAGAGGGCAATATGGCCGAGGTTGTGGTTTCATCGCTCAGGTCTGTGTGTCCTGACCAGAATGACCACAGCTCTGGGTTGGTTCAGGTAGGAAGGCCAGATGCATACTGGGATTTTCCACTGTGGTTGTGGAGGGACAGGAAGTCGGCAGGGTCAGTGGACTGAAATCCCAGGTAAAGGGGGAGGGCAGCAGCACAAGGAGATGTGGTCAACCTCAGCCTCACCCCATCTGTGGGAGAGTCAGATCTCCACACACGCACGGCAAGACAGCAGAGGTGTTAATGACGGAGTAATGGCGGTGGACCATGTGTTGGGGGTGGGTGTGAGGTTCAGAGACCTTGCAGACTTGGGTATGTGCCTTCATTTCTCTAAATCTCAGTTTCCTCACCAGGAAAGGAGATAATAACAGCTCGGGCATTAATTGAACACAGGAAATGCGTTTTGAATGTCTGGTAGAAGGTATTATTGGTCCTGTGAGCCGTCCTTTTCAGCCAGAACCCAGTCTGTGACTGGACAAAGAGAATCAAACTCCTAACAGATGGTCAAGGCCTCTGTGAAGGAGGACAAGCTTCACCCTGGACTCGAGGACAGTGGAAACCAGGGGCTAGTTAGAAAATAGAGCAGAGCTGGCAGCTGTTGGTGTGTGTCTCAGGCTGGGTTCTCCAGAAGCAGATCTTTGGGGGAGGACTTGTATGAAATTAAAAATCTGATACAAAGTTTTTCCAGTGTTTCCTGTAAAAACTGAGAGGAAAGTAGTAAGACTAGGGGGGCAAGGAGACCTACCAAAATGTGAACACAAGCCAGCTCTCACAGAGTCTGAGGTAGTCAGACTGGCATTTATGCCTCCTGGCATTTATGCTCTTACATAGCCTCCTGCTGCTCTGAATGGGCGGGCAGTTCAACTACTGGATGCCCTGCAAAAACCCAGTGTGACTCCTGAGGCTGGGCTGTAAGAGACACTGTAGTTTGAAAACAGGGTGGTCCCCAGGAAAAGGGGAGGTTCCAGGTCCCCTGTCCCACCCAAGGAAGGGTGGAGCTGAGCAGGGAGAAGAGGAAACCAGAGAGGAGACTGAGGAAGGAAGGAAGGAATAAGAATGGAGAGCCAGGAGCAGGAGACATGTGAACATGTCTCTTGGTCCTGGATGGGTTGAAACAGATGTGGGCGAGAGGCCTGTGGGGAGGCTAACAATGGCAGCTTTTGTTTTGATTTTGCTCCTTTTGTCCCAGACGTGCTGGGGTCCTTTATCCCTTTCCTTTGGTTCTCCACCAGAAGGTGCTTTAGACTTGTGACAGGTGTTTAGGCCTCGGTGGCCTGCTTCATGCCGCCCCTGTTTGGGTGGGCATTTTCCCATGAGGAGATGGGTAACTTCAGGTGCTGGATTTGGAGACTATATTTTTTGTCTTTGTTGCATACTAATTGTATTAAAGTTCCTTTGCTTTAAATGTATTAAGTGTTTTGTCTTGATGTGGCACATGGCAAGAACCTCTTTGGAGCGGGCAGGTTTGGGGGTCCTGGGTGCCCTTCTCCCTGCCCTGGAACAGTTCTTCCCTTGCTCTCTTGAATCACTGACTCTGGCAGAGCCTGGCTGCCACGTTGTGAGGACACTCAAGTAGTCTGGAGTGGCTCATGTGGGAGGCACTGAGGCCTCGGGCCGACAGCCAGCCCCAGCTTGCCAGGCAGGTGAGGGAGGCACCTAAGAACCATAGCCTCCAGCCCACGTCTTAAGTACATCCTCCTGAGAGATGCAGGTGCACCCAGCTAAGCCACATCCAAATTCCTGACACATAGAAACTGTGAGATAATAAAAGTTTGTTATTTTGGGCCACAAAACTTGGGGTTAATGTATTTACACAGCAATAGAGAACTGATAGAGTTATTTTGACTCAACTACACAGTGACTCTTTGGAGACAGGGCAGGTCACACTTCAAAGGGTCCCGGCCAGTGGGGGCTGGAGAATGTATGTCCCCCAAACCAGTCAGTCACCAATGAAGAGCACTGGGGGTGTGGTAGGGACAATACCCTTAGGCTCTGCTGGCATTCCGTGCAGGCTCCCACAGAGACCCAGTGCTGATGGTGGATGGACAGGGCTCTGTGGGAACACAGGCTGTGGGGGCGAGTCTGGCCATTCTGTGGAAGTGGAGGTGGTGGGAGGGTGTCTAGAAAAGGACCCAGGTCTCACCCACGTAGGGAAGGAGGCAGCAAAGCACCATGGAGAATGTGGTGTGGTTCAGGAAGGCTGGGTTTGAGTGCTCAGCTCTCCGCAATCGGAACCTCAAGTGCCTCCTCTAAAATTGCCAGTTTTCAGCATTGTAACATTTCATGAGAGCCCCTGGACTTCTCATTAGCCCATCCTAAGCACTAGAACATCCCTTACTATTTGGTAACATTGCTGCTATGGTACATAGGAACAGGGTGAGCCGGCACCAAGGCATCGGTGCCCTTGCCAGGCCCACACGGTCAGAACATTGAAAACACCATCCAGTTCTTGTAGAGCTTGCTGGAGAACCGGCCGATGCAGCTGTGAGTGCCTCTCCTGCTCACAGGCCACACTGGAAGAGACCCACTTGCCTCCCTGCTGGTGAGGAGGAGTTTGACCAGCAAATGAGGAATGGGAAAATGGGAGGGCGGGGGGTGCCTCCCTGGTTTTACTACCTCAGGACCTTGGAAGCCTGCTTCAAAAGCCCTCTGGCCTTGAGACACTCTGACATGCACCTGCTTATTCTTGCACTTCTTGCTCCAGTTGCTCCCCAACCTGCTGATTCGGATGGCAAGTGCAGGACTATCTTCTGGGCACAGCTAGAGTGCTTGGGGAGGTGGATTCACATTGAAGTCTGCTCAGGTAGGGAACCCAGCATTAGGGCTACCCATATGCTCAATTCCGGGAGCACCACCAACGTGTCATCCTGCTGTGACCGCCCTCTAAACAGCAGGAATGTGCATGAAAGCGCATTTGCAAGGAGACATTTCTAGGGCCCAGAGACCGGGTGCCTCGTAGCACTCTACTGCCTAGGAATGGGAATGACTGCTTTCCAGCTGGGCTGGAATAAATCCAGAGTTCAAAGGGAACACGACAGTTCATATCGTAGATTTGAGCCTTCCCTCATGTAACGTTCTCTATCGATTCCTATTTCATAAGGATGGATGCAGCAATTGGGCCTATTCTCTGATGAATCCAAGCTGTCTGTCAAATGTGAGAGAGTGAGCATGAGAGAAGCATTATTATTCCAAAGCACAGTCATTAGATTAATAGTAAGCTCCAGCAACACCATCAACGTGGAAAGAATCAATGAGGAAACAGAGGTAAGGCTGTCTCCAGATAAGAGAGCTGCTTTTCAAGCATGTGCCCTATTTATAGATCATATGTGTTCATTCTACTCTGTATCCTTCTCCCCTGGGTTCTGCCAGGCGAACTGAGCAGCATCTTTAAGGCTGTGTGTCAGCCACATAATCCACCGTCACCATTACTCCCTGTCCTTGCCCATCACCCTCAAAACACCCACCAGAAAATTAGCAAAACTCTGTTGCTTCATGTCAGCGCAAAGACATTTTTCGCAGCTTTTCCAGAGGAGATTTTTTTTCCCCTCACCATGATTGCTCTTTTTCTGTAATTTGAAAAAATAAAACTTTAAGAGCATAAGGCAGCAAATTTTAGAAATAATTTTCCCATATGAAATTCTTCCCAACCTTTCTATTCACAAAAATTTGTTTTCCCAAGTCATAGCTTATCAGTAAGTGACTTTGTTTTAACGATTTTAATTTTTATCTTCTAGATAAATTATTCAGAATGGGTGGAGGTAGAGGGGAGTTGAGCCACTCACTAGAGGATATTCCTTTCTAAATGCTGGGAAGTGATTGTCAAGATCTGTTAGAAAGAGCTGAGTGAGGTTAAAGGTGGTGGTGTCAGAGAGGGGGCAGAGCAGTGGCTGACAACTATTCAAAATCTAAGTGTCGGATGTGAGGGCGATCTGGCTGCGACATCGGTCACCCCATTGATCGCCAGGGTTGATTCGGCTGATCTGGCTGGCTAGGCGGGTGTCCCCTTCCTCCCTCACCGCTCCATGTGCGTCCCTCCCGAAGCTGCGCGCTCGCTCGGTCGAAGAGGACGGCCTTCCCCGAATAGAGACGGACTGGTCTTCGGTCGAGGGTATACGAGTAGCCGCGCTCCCCTGCTAGAACCTCCACACAAGCTCTCAAAATCTAAGTGTCGTGTGAAATTGGGAATGGACAAAGAGAGGAGCCTGATGAATGAAATGTTCAGAGTCTGAGAGCAATTATGACAGGTGGCCAACCTTGCAGGAATCCTTTAAACCATTTAAACCCTGCATCCTGGACAATATCCCCTCCCCTTACTAGTTGCTCCAGAACTCTCTCCGTGCTCACAGACCACTCATTCTAAACCCCGTGCTTCACTCGTGCCTCATCCCACCCGCCACCTTGTTTTAAGTCCTCCCAGTGTCTGAGCTCACGGTTCATCCATGGCTTGTCCTATTCAGGCCTCATCTTGCCCTTTGGACTTGTTACTTTGAGACTCTAGTTTTTGTCTTGAACTATTTTGGACTGAGATCGACCTCCCTCCTGGTTCAATAATATTACAGCACTCACCTTCTCACCTCAGTGCCACCCACCTACCCATTCAGGTGGGATTTCAACTGAGGAACCCTGGATGGGCTAAGGATAAATTAGAACCACCTTCGGCCAAAACAGGCATCAGTTTCTCATGGATATAACCTCTCTACTTTTGTCCCTTGATGATTTCCCTTTTGCAAATGTAGCACTTATGAAATTAGTTTTCTCCACTACCTCCCCTCTTCCCATCTCCTCCCCCAATTTGGCAAAAGTTCCTATTCCGAGGTTTTGTAATCCTGCTCTCTTTCCACTCTTTTTTTTCTTTCTTTCTTTTTTTTTAAAGTCCCACATAAGAACTGTGGCCTTTTCATTAGTAGCCTTTAAAAATGTGTCATTTGGTGAAAATTGTGCAGCTAATCACCAAACAAACCAACTCAAGATAATACAGAAAGGGTAAAACTTAGGCACTTAGGTCAAAATTTTATAACTATTATTTTCTCTTCCTTTAAGATTTTAAGATCAAAGCCCTTAAAAAATCCACATAATATACATGCTCGACACTAGGACATGGGAAATATAAGCCCCAGACCTACAAAGCAACAAGTGACAAAGGTGGGTGGAGATCTTCTGGGGAAACCCAGCCCTATTGTGCCCCATACCCGGCTGGGATACTGACTTTTAGGCTTGAGGACTTAAATCCTTTTCTTTTCATTCAAGTCCTGTTGTGTGGAGCACTCCAAGTGGGCTGTGGGAGAGCAGCCTGGGGATGGGCTCAGTTGGGAGGGCAGGAAACCAGTGGGGGCCAGGGAATCACTTGAGGAAGGGCTGCTGCCTCAAGCAGGGGCTTAAGGTGAAAGAAAGTATGTGTAGCTGGGAGAGGGAGAGGGACAGGCGGGTTGGTGGGGGTGGTATCTGCAATTGCTGCCCTAAGATCTAAGGAGAGTAAATCTCTTCAGGAGGTGATATTCAAGGCTTATTCTTTAGTGCCTATCTTGATTTTTTAACAATGTGATTTATAGTGAGGCGCAGAATAAATGGAATCACATCCTGCTTACAATTTACAAGGCTGATTTCACTTATTGTTATATTTTACATTCTCCTATCTGTCTGTCTCTCTCCCTACTCTCCCCCCCAGACACACACCTGGTTGTCTCTGTCTTTGTCTGTCTGTCTGTCTGTCTGTCTCTCTCTTTCTCACACACACACACACACACACACAGAGGTAACATTAAAATCTGAGGTAGGATGTTGGTGTTGTCATGAAAGATGGGGTTACAGCCCTGTGGACTGAAGGTTGCTAGGTTAAATTTTGATTTCAGATAAACAACAATATTTTTTAGTATAAATATTTTGATTTGCTTTACCAGGCAGTGCTTCTGGACCCCTGATTTATGAGAAGAAAAGCTTAGATTAGGACCTACTCCTTCCCTGAAGAATGGGAGAGAAGGGGTATGGGAGATGGAGAGATTATGGCTCCTAACGTGTCTCTTCCCCCAGGCACAAAGCCCGTTGGGACTGCTTTTCTCCAATCATAAACTTTTGCTGCCAATTTGCTTTCTATCTCTTCGATTTTTTTCCCCCTTTTTGAGAGAACTCACTCTTGCTCTCTCCTATTTGCTTGGAATTTACATATAATGAACCTCCTCATGGTCTCCTTAGCAACGGGGTGCTCACCAGCAACTTTCCCAAACAGCCTCTGACAGAAGCTCTAACTCTCTGCTAGAAGTGGCTGGTAGTGCTTCCCACCCAGCATTTTTAAAAGAACATTTAAACAGGATTTTGGAAACTAGTTTCATCACATATTGACTTCTCGTCTTTCTATTTTGGGGTAGAAGGACCGTTGACATTTTTCTTGTAGAAAATAGGAGCTGCCTCTTACTCAGCTCTTGTTCTTGGGAGACCTGACCTAGAGAGAAGGTTCCAGACTTTATTGAATGGTCACACAAGCCTGGAGCTCAGGAGGACCAAGGACTTCTCGGTGGCCAAGTGTGATGATGTCCATACTTAGGAGAGCGGAGGACAAAGACCCCTTTGTTGTGCTCCTGGTACAACTTGTACTTCGAAAGACTTTGTTTACAAGGTTGCATTTATTACAAAATAATTCATGTTTTTAAAAGTATTATTATTAATCAGACATACAGAGGCCATCAGCACTACCACTGAGTTACCCAACGTTTTCCAAGGAGTGGCTAGGATTCCATTTGAAGGCAAGGATGCCCTGCATCTTAATTAGCCTTAGTGCTGTCATGCTCTGCAATGTGTAGAAGGTTCCTTCCATTATGATTTGAAAATACCACAACAAAAGACTTCTTTACTGCCTGCAATAATGCTGGACGGGGGCTGAACATGGAACGGAAAATGAGGGGTGGAGGAAGACAGACCCTCAGGGTTGTTTCGAAGGGGACTCCACCAATAAGCACACTGCAGTCCTTTGGTACAACAGAGTGATTTAAGGTTTGACTTCCAGCTTCTTCTGCCATTTATTAGTTGAGTAGCCCTGACCTCGCTGAACCTCAGTTTCCCTTTCTGTAAAATGAGGCCTATCCCTGTAAGAAGGAACACCACTGTGGATACAGAGAATATAAAATCCAACTCAAACCGAGATGTTACCTTTTTAATTCCCATTTCTGGGCAATGTTGGCTTCATCATGACATAATTATAATATGGCCATCAACCAGCCCTGGAGCTAGAAACATTCTTATGGACAAAGGCCAAGTGTCTCAAAGGAAATGCTCACAGAAAGATGAGACAATTTCTTTCACAAAGCCCTCATCAAAACTCTCCCCAGGGCTCATGGACTGATTTAAATGATGTGAACACATCTGAATGAATTAGGGTTCAGGGTACAGCTCCACTGGTCAGATTGGGCCTGAGGTACCTACCTACCCCTTCCCTAGAGCAGAAGTGGAGCTAGCCCCAAAGACAATGCCTGAGAAGAGATCAGGATCCTCATGAGAGAGACCTGAGATTCAAGGAGCGAATCCCTGTGAAGTGCCATGTGCCGTACACAGCAAGTATGTGATAAATGTTAGTAATTTTGTGTCTACTATATTATTTCCTCAGTGACGTCTGATTCACTAGCAGTCTTACAAAAGTATTTATTCTACAGAAAATGTTTTTGTCCATATCACTTCATCATCACCACACCCATCATCATCATTATCACTATCACCAACATCAGCATCACCACCATGGCCATCATTATTCCATCATCATCACTACCATTATCATCACCATCAACACACACGCAAGCCTGTTGTGTGCTGGCACCATTCAGAGGCTCTGCATAGCTACACCTAATCCCTGGAACAACTTGTGAAAATGCCTGTCACTAGTTGCCTGTCTCAAATGCATGTTCCCCCTTGTTCCTTACAATTTTTGTTTAGCCTGGCGAGGCACAAAAATAAATCTGCACTACACTGGTGAAATGGTGGTGGGAAATCCATGGGGACCACAATCTATATCGAATAAATAAAAAAAAAATAAAATAAATAAAAAATAATAAAAAGCATTAAAGTGTGATTATAAAATGAAAATAAAAACTGCACTAGTGAAAACAAACCCTGCTCCTTTTAGGTTGATGATCTAAAATTGTTAAACAGTTAGAAATAGAAGTAATATTCTAAAAAGTGACAAAGAAAAAAAACCCATCACATTACCAGCCTCTTTTGCAGTTAGGTATGGTCATGTGTCATGTTCTGGCCAATGAGATGTGAGCAGAAGTTCTTGCCAAGACTTCTGGGAAATGTTTGCCTTTTGGACACAGATACCTTCTATCCCCCCTCCTGCTACTTTCATCTTCTTCCTGCCCATAACATGGATAAGAGGCTATGAAGGTGCAACTATCTCATGATCATGAAGATGAAAGTGACCTACTTTTGGTCAAAGAAGGGGTTTAGGACACCAAGAATGTTGTGGAACAATTGACCAGCCCTTGTGGCTTCCTCCAGATAGCTTGTTATATGCTGAAGTATGGAGAAAAGCACTTCGCTGAAGCCACTGACTATGGGTTTCTACTAAATACAAGTGACCACAACCTCTGACAGGCTTTTACTAGGCCTGATGCCCCCTTAATAGATAACATAATCCAAGCTAGGGAGTGACTCACAGAATTCACAGAGACTCCAAAACCAAGGTTCCCACCTCTAAAAAAGAGGGGAATTCTGACATATGTTATATGGATAAACATGTAACACAAACTAAGTCAGTCAAAAGGATAACTACTAATAACGATGCAACTTATGAGAGTTTCCTTCCAATTCATAGAGACAAAAAAGTTGAACAGTGGATTCCAGGGGCTGCAGGAAGGGGACAAGAGGGAGTTAGTGTTTAGTGGGGGCACGGTTTAGTTTGGGAAGATGAAAAAGTTCTGGAGGTAAATGTGGTAATGGTTGCACAGCAAAGTGACTATACTTAACACCACAGAATTGTGTACTCACAATGTTTGAAATGGTCAAGTTGACACCATGTATATTTGCCACACTAGCAAAAGTTAAAGGTGGTATTATTTTAGTAAACAAAAAACAAAACCAAAAACACTATGCTCCCTCCAAGACCTGCCTCATAAGAATACAACTTGTCCTCTCTCTTGGTTCTTTGGATTTTAGCCTCCACACCACTCTGCCCCTAGGGCAGGACTGGGGACAGATCTGACTCTACTCACAGCTCTCAAGATAGATGATGACTGTCTCATGTCTCAGGAGGTAGAGCAATAGGACCTGAGACTGAACCTCAGAAGGAGCCAGTGGCAACCCCAAAGTGAGAGGTCTGGGATAACATTTCTCCAGAAGGAAACACTTCCAGAATGCATACATTGACATTCAAGTCTCCCCCAAAATATTCAAAGTGTCACCAAGGTCCTGATTTGGGGGAGATGCTCTCCCTTTCCCTGAGTGAAAATGTCACCGCTCTGCTTCCTGAACAGAACCTGCCACTCGCTCCCTCACCCCAGGATCACTGAGGCATCTTGATTAGGTTAAAGGGTTTACATGTCTTTCCTCCTTGACTTTCATTCTTCATCTCTGTTGATATTTCAGCATGAGGGTTGATGCTCTGAGTCACTTATTTTCTTCTTGGGGAGAGGGTACTTATAAAGGGGTTAAAAAAAGTCAGTTTCATTCTCTGGCATTTAAATCAGGTCTCTCTAGCCTGAGGATGTATAGAGAAAAGGCAGGATTCATTTAGGACACTGAATCTCACCCCTGACTGCCCCCTGGGAGACCCTGAGGAGTTTTTTGATCTTCAGATCTTTCCTCCTGGGTGAAACTTTCAGCAAAAAGGGGCTGGATTGAGAAGTCTACTTAGAAAGCATATCACCCACCCACAGGTGATCAGAATTCAAAGTGTGCCCGAAATTTGAGATGCTCTAGCCACACCCCAGATGAATTAAATGAGACCCTCTCAGGGAGGAACGCAGGCTTCAGTATTTTGACAGTCTCCAAGGTAATTCCAATGTATAGTCACATATGAAGACCAGGGCTTTGGGATCCTTGACTCACAATGTGGGGTCCATGAACCAGCAGCATCACATCAACGGCAACTGGTTAGGAAAGCAGATGGGGCCCCATCACTAGGATTGCCTGAATCAGAGTTTACATGTTAACAAGATTTTCAGCTGATACTTGTGCACATTAGAGTTAGGAAGCAATGGGTGAGCTAGTCATCAGAAGGAAGCTTGATGACCACCAACAATGCCAGATTCATTACCCTCAACTCTAGTTATTCTCCAACTTCTCCACCCCCGTGATATTGGTCATCTCAGGGTGGGTGTGGTGCTCCAAAGTCAACTCTGACTTCTTGACCTTGACATGAAACTGAGGGTTGGTTATATGCAGAGCTTTGAACCGTTCCAGTACCACCTATTGGGCCAGCTAATGCCAAGATTATAATCATTCATAATAATACTTTCACTTATTGATAACTTACTATGTGCCTGGCACTTGGGATATGGTGCCTCATTAAGTCTTTCTGGCAAATGTTTAAGTCAAAACTACTGCCCCAACTTCTAGCTGGGATAACAGATGCTCCCAGGAAAAAGTCACTGTCCAGCTGGCATGCTGTGACTGGTCTCCTTCCACACCACTGGACTCAGGAAACTGGTGGTGGCCTCCTCCAGCAAGACAATAAATGCTTATTGAGTTAAGCCAGATGTGTTGGAGTGCTTGATTATGCAGTACTTGAAAACAAGAACATTACCACTTTCAGAATTTGTTAAACTCTAAAATGGTGAAGGTGGGTCTGAAGGAACACATTTTTCTGGATCAGGGGGCTTCTTTAGAAGTTCCTATAACAACTGGAAACTGTTCTTGGTGAGCAATGTACATGAAACTATATAGACTATTACTAGGCGTATCATTGTGATGTCCAGACTTACACTCACTGTACATTCCAACATGTCAGGTCCATGATAATTCATGTTCTTTTAAGACAGGAATCTAGGGTCATAACCTCCAGGACAAACATGCTGACCAGGTACCCGATACTGACATGAGACCACCTACGTTTGGCATTCCTTCCGGAGTGCCTGCCAGGAGGGGTAGCTCACTCTGAATTTTGATCACCTGTGAGTGGGTGATCTGCTTTCTAATTAGACTTCCCTGCCCAGCCCCTTTTGCTGAAAGTTTCACCCAGGAGGAAAGATCTGAAGCAATCCTGTCAAAGGTTATAGAAGCATTTATGTGGAAAGTGAGGTCTTGCTTAACAATCAGCCAAAAAGGAAAAAAAGAAGAAGGAAGAAATATTTGCCTTAGGCGGCCATCCTGCACTGTATCATTTATATAAAATGGAACATAAGTTTCTGTTTTCTGAAAAGAGGACAAGTTACTACTGATAAGCAGATCACCATCCATCTCCATTTGCATACAAATTAAATACTTTCTCATCTCTCTAAGTGGGAGTAAAAGTCGGTTTATTGTTCTAAGAAGCAGGAAACTCTTCTCAAGTAGCCTTAAATATCTGTCAGAACTTTTGGGATGCAATGATAGAAACTCAACCCAACCCTAAATAGCTTAAGCAAAACAGGTAGCTTTCTTGTCTGTCTACTTGAACCATAGCAGTAGAGAAGAGTTCAGTTAAAAAAAAAAAAAAAAAAAAAAAAAAAGGATTCAAATGCTATCTTCAGCATTGATTCCTCTTTGCTCTAAACTAACAGCCTTCGTTTTCTCCTTGCAAGGTCAAACCCACCGTCAAATGGATGTCCCCAAGCTAATATACAGCTCTCATGTTGCCATTTGGATATGTGGCAGAGCTCTCAAAGTGAGTAGCTTAAATCTTAGTTCATGATGTCACAGGACAACCCAGCTACCGTGGACCACGTCTGTGCTGGGAGGCAAAGGTATGTCAAGCAAAATAGATCCTGAAAGCCCATCATTTAAAATACCCCCTTCCTTTCTAAGATAGAATTATTTTCTATAACAATCACATAATAATTATCCTTCAGTTTTAAAGCAGTAACAACTCAAAAAATAAATTTTTATTTTGAAGATATTGTTTGAATTCAGTAAAATAGCTTTTGTATATACTAACATTTACACATACCAAATAAAAATAGGACACTTCTCAGTTCTCCAACTGTTTCACTGTTGAAAACAAATAAAAACCCCAAGAGGTCTCAGTGGCAGAATCCAAGTAGCTCAGAATGTGTTTCTTTGTTTTCACAATAACCTTGCTTGCTTTATTTGAATCCACCCTTTAAACACAGGAATAGGTAATGCCACAGGGGTTTGAGACCTGACCTACACCCGAAATGAGCCCAAACAATTTTGAAACTTGATGGACTCCCTCTTAAATTGAGTGCTTGCTGCTGCCTTCCAAAATGTTGGGGACCAGCTATTACTTAGGACTTCTGCAAATCACCCTCCAGTATTTGTTAGAGGACAGATCAGAGCAATGTGCCACAGAAGGGACACTATTAAAACTCAGCGTAATGGCAGCAACTATTAGAACTTTGACCACAGACAGGCTATGGGGGAAGGGCACATATACGATCACTGGCCTTGGGTCAGATTGCTAGTGTACAGCAATAATAAAAGTTTAGGTGGTTTCACTGGTGTTTTAAAATTCTCTACGGACAAAGCACCCTTATGGTGGTCCCTCGGGAATGGTTTCTACCCTAGTCATGCCTTCCCTGGGAGGACCAAGGAATGATTCACCCACTTTGAACTCTGAGACAAGGCCCTGGGCATATTTTTTAAATGAACAGGTGTCAATTGTCTAGTGATTGTGTGGCACTCTGGCAGATACTCTTTTTGAGGATCTTTGTTGTCCAGACTTAAGGACAGTGCTCTGGATGGTGACCCCAAGATAACTTGGGGTCCCCCGTGACAACCCATCCTGCAGACCTTTACTTAGACAGGACTGTGG
Organism: Galemys pyrenaicus; assembly: GCA_019455555.1. Lineage (NCBI taxonomy): Eukaryota > Metazoa > Chordata > Mammalia > Eulipotyphla > Talpidae > Galemys > Galemys pyrenaicus. The sequence continues at coordinate 1,331,578 of JAGFMF010011401.1, forward strand.
CTCCACCCAGCAAAGGCCCTTCCCACCGCCAGTGCACAGGCTTGTGGAAGACACTTTGTAAGTTGTCAGGTTGTAGCAGTCTTTAAAATGCATTTAAATATTTCAAATTGTCTCTAAATTTTTTAGAATTCATAAATTTGAAACTGTAACAAGACCATAAAAGAAAAAGCTTGCTTCCAACCAATAGGAAACAAAATTGACTTATTTATATGTTTATCATTTTTTTCTATTTCCCACCTGGATAGTCCCTGGAGATTTGATTTCTCATTTCCTGGAGAATCTAGACAGACAGCAGAACTTGGTGTTAAATAATCTTTACTCTACACCTGTTCAAACTACCTGCAAGACACTAGTCATTTGTCCTTATGCACAAACATCAATACAGGGAACATGAAATTTTAACTATCAATAAATATCCCAACATCCACACACATGGAGCCTCTAATTCTGGCATCAAAATGCAGATAGACTTAAATAGATATCTGGATTTATGACAAAGGATTTTCAGCTCAAAACCCCTCCCAGACGGCTTGCGAACTGGGAATAAAATATTTGGGATGATGCCTGCTTCTCTCTGCCATTTCTACCAAGTTAGCCCTGTAATCCTTTTTAATTAATAATAAACATTGCAGGCCTTCCCCCTCCCCATTTAAATTATGTTTGAAATGAGATGGCTGGTTGCTTCCTATAAAAATCCCTTGAAAAATAAACCATGTCAGAAATGAGTGATTTATTATCACCGCGACTGCTGGCAGAGAAATCTCAGAAGAGGAGAGAATTGATGTTGCTTCCTGCTGGCATTTCCACCACAGGGCCAACCCCACGTGCTTTCTTCCTGGGCCCAGGCAGGAAGCAGCTTTCACACGGGGCCTCTCTTCTCACTTTTCATGGGTTTCACGCTTCTCTCTGGCCAAAACATGCCCAAACCTTTGGAGGCCAGACTTGCCAGGATGTCAGAGGACCAGGTGGGGGCCGCTGGGTCCTCGGGGAGCTCCCCTCCGCGCACACAGCCACCATCCCATTACCAAAGCCAAGTGGCAGGAGAACAGAGCTCTCATCGCCTGAGGACTTCACAGGAGCCGCTGCACTGTGAAGTCCCTGCAGTTACGGCCCCTGAACAGATTCTGCCCAAGTCACAGGGTAGCGCTGCCCTCAATAATTTGCTCTGTTAGGATACAGGGAATTACTTTTCAAACACTTAAGGATGCCATCTATCAAGTCCTTGACATGCAAGGTCCCAGGTGCTTCTTAGCAATTGGTGTCACTAGCACCCCCATTTTACAGGGGAGCAAACCGAGCTGTCCAAGTGGCCACGCAGGAGAGAAGCTGGGTCATGCCTCTAGTATCCAGACTCCTTCCTGTACTATCGAACAGTGGCTGGCTTTTCCTGACCAATGTGTGCCACATCATGTGCTGAGTCCTCTGCAAGCACCAGCTTCCATCCCACAGGATGAGAATTGCCCTGACAGATGAGAAAACTGAGGTTCAGAGTGAAGTCAGTTGTCTAAAGAAAGCTTTTCAACCACAGGTGGATGCAGATCTTCCCAGCTCTACCTCCAAGGACAGTTTGCTGAAAATAACTGCATTGTGTTCCTCTGCTGTGTTGAAACAGCATGTGGGGTGGTGGGGACGGTTCTGGAAGGAGACTGAACTCAGATCTTTAAGATCTGGTTTTCGTGCTGGATTTTGCTCCATTTGCTTACCTTTCCACACCTCCAGCAGACAACCAGAGAACATATGAAAATAATGGTGAGGGTTCATTTCCTTTCCCCACACCTCAGGTTGTTAAAATAAAAGTTGGGCAATAGCAAAGGTCAGAGGGCATGGAGTGCTGCTCAAGTGCAGGTGGACCGGCCTCTCTGAAGGGCTCTGTGGCAGTCTCCAGGGAAGCGGGAAATGCATGTATCGTGGCCCACGCATTCCACATGGACGAGAACACCGGGGAGCATGAAAAGGAGGCTTGCTGTTTGTACAAGGGAAAGAGCCTAAATGTGCATGACGGGAATGATGAGTGAGACCTGGTATGTTCAGATGATAGACTTCCGTGGGCAAGGAACTAGCTAATGACAGATAATGGATGATCTAGCTGTCGGTAGACCGACACAGGTAATCACCAGAAGTGTAATGTAGGGTGACAGAAGCAAGCTGAAGGAGCCTTAAGACGGCCCAAACAACAAGACTATAGGTTGATTGTGGATACGTCTAGGACAGGGGGAGCACTTGGGATGACCATACAAGAGGGAGGAGGCGGGAGTCAGTCAGTGGGCTTGAAAGGAATTGAACTTGATCAGTAACGGTTTATTCTCTTTACAGTAAAAAACAGACCCAAAAAACCCCAAAGGCAAAATACTTGATTTGTTAACTTTGCGTGGTGAACTCCTGGGAATTTGTCCTGTTATTTTCTGTACTTTTCTGTGAATTAAATCTTTGGAAAAAATAGAAACCCACGTGAAGCTACATGCTGACTTCCCACGGCCCTCCTGTCAGTGAACAGTGCGCTACTGGCCGCAGGGCCGATGGCAGGGGCCAAACGCTCTTCTAAGGACCCAACTTCATGTGGTCACGTGGCCCCCAGTAGCAGTGAGTGCAGAAAGCAGAGGAGGGCTGTCTGGATAGCTGCAGCCAGGAGATCTTTAAAAAAAAGATCTGGACATTCTACAATGCTACCAGTTCTTGAAGTCAACCACACTTTTTTGTAACCCAGATTCTCCACGGGTTGATACAGAACATTTACTTTGAACATAACCCTTCACGGTTCAATTTTGTCACATGGTTTATAGAAAGATACTGTCCTGTCACACTTGATCAATAAAATGGACAAGATATTAAGAAACGGTCCCTATAAAAACAGGTTTGAAGATTAAACAATAATATCCTCAAGCTTGCAAATATTAGATTGCTGGGAAGATAAAAGAAGGATGCAGATCTGGTGCTTGTCACTGCCAAGAGAAACAAATAACAGTGAGTTACAGGTAATGTCTCATCTCCTGGTCTGTGAACAGAATAGCTGTAGTGATTTTATTCTAGCATAATATACATGTACTTTAGCTTAATTTCCCCTTTGCTAATTTTGTTATTGCTGTTGTTATGTGTGTTTTATTTAGAATAAAGTTAACCTGAATTAATAAAATCCCTGGACACTGTGGGCAGCAGGTCCATAGAGACACAAATGGGGACGAGAGGGTGGAATGGAGCCCACAAGTGCATTTCCTCTGTTCCTGGCCTTAGGTCATGTGTGCTGGCTGTCGTTAAATATTAATTATCAGTTATATGGCTTGGCCCCATGAGGGGCCACTGTCCATCTTCCTCAGGGTCTTCCCAGGGCTCCCATTCTGCTACTTGGAAACATGGGCTGATTTAGATTAGAAATGATTCTCGTGACTGCTGCTCTCTCCACCAGCGCAGCCATGGATGGGACAATTACAGAAACAGAAAGCATTATTCAAACAGGCTGAGCTCATAATATTAGTGTAGGTTTTAAAAAAATCACTTCTTGGCCAGGAGTTAAAAATAGCCTGTTCTCTCCCCTCCCTCACCCTATTCCTCTGTTTCTCGCTCACCAGATTTAGAATCTGAGACACCTTGATGGGTCACCTCCTAGTTAGTATTCTTATGGCACCTCATATTTGCAACATGCTTGAGAATCATTTCCCTTTAAACACCAGTTCTTTACAACATCCCTGCCAGGGAGTTCCAAGTTATTAGCTTAGTTTTAAATGCAAGAAGATGGAAGCAGAGAGGCAGAAACTCACCCAAGGACCTGGCTTGGAGATTCCACTGAAATGCTGGAATTCCTTCTCATTAGTCCACTTTCAGTGATCCTTAGTTGGTTCTCGCCACCTTAGAATTAAAGAAAAAAGGTCAATCAAGACATTAATAGCACCTTTTTACTCCAGACATGGAAACTGAGGCCCATGGGAGCACAACAGGTGACCTCATGCCCTGCCTGGGGGACTTTTTTTTTTTAACCTACCTTCCCCACTTACATGAGTTGAACTTGGAAATAGGGTTTTTGCAAATGTAACTATTTAAGTGATGAGGTCACACTGGAATTGAGTGGGTCCTAAATCTAATGACCAGTGTCCTATATGAAGACTATGACAGCCAAGACGGAAGACTACAGAGACGGAAGCAGTGGTTGGAGTCGTGTCCACAAGCCAAATCTTCCAAGGAGCTCCAGGAGCCACCGGTAGCTGCAAGAAGCAGGAAGATCTCTCCCCTACATTTTCCGAAGGAGCACAGCCCTGCTGACATCTTGATTTCAGACTTCTAGCTTCTAGAATAATGAGAGAATAAATTTCTGTTCTTTTACACCATCCACTTTGTGGTCCTCTGCTATTGCGTCCCTGAACTAACACATACCCCAGGGTTGGACTATCCCTTCCATGGGCACCTTCCACCTCCCAGGTGACGCTTCTTGTCCTTGACTTGTGTGTCTGCACAGGGCAGCTGTATGATGTGGCGGGAGCCAGAATCAGGGTCCCTGTTAGAAAAGCATATCTATAAAGTCTGACCCTTGAGGGCTCCCTGGTACCCAATTTTGAAAAATAAAAATTCTTGTAAATAAATGATTTGTTGCAACCAGGGAACAAGGTCAGTATGCTTTCCAAAAATAGAAAAGCAGTTTTCACTTTGCTTTTTTCCCCTCCCTTTCCTCTCTCCTTCCCTTCTTCCTCCTTCTTTTGTTCTCCTCTCCTTCCTCCCTCCCTTTCTTTCATTTTTTCTTTCACTCCTCCTCCTTCAGTGACTAATATCAGAATACCAACTTGATAAAGTTGGAATTACATGATTCTGGAATCGAAGCCCGCTGGATTCAACACAGAGGAAGGCACCCTAGTGCTTTTTCCAAATTCACATTTATCCCCTGAGAAAGAATTGCTGAAATCCTGCTGACTCAACATCATTGAGTAACAAACTCACACTTAGTTGAAACTGCCTAGATGCTCTGTGCCAGCCCTGGCTCCTCCCGGGGTCCTGCTGCCTTGTGTTCTGGAAGCCGCTCGCAACCTGTTCCAGGCCATCTTTAGCACAAGCTCCCTGCTGCCTCTCCTGGTCTTACTTTCCAGAAAGCCCTTTGCCAAGCCCAGGCTTCTCGACTTTTCCTTTGCAGACATATCACCTGGCAAGTCTTGCACAATGACCCTCTCTGATGCAGCACGGGGCCGTGTTTCCAACAAGGTGATCCCCATGTGCCGGTCTGGGGACCGCACCTTGAGGGGTCAGGGTTCCCCATCACCCATCTCTGGCCTACAGATGACTTCTCCCTGGTGCACCCTGTAAAACCCACAGGTTAGTAACACCACCTTATGGTCTGAGAGCAAAGTACATACTGACTGGCCCTGGCGAAGGAGACAGCGCCTGGGGCACTGGGAGGGTGAGGCTTGTCATTGTTGTGGCTTTTGATTTCCGTGACTGTTCTCGAGAGCTTTGGAACTGCTTTCACAGCAGAGAGAATTCCTCACTATCCCCTTGGCGATAAACAAGCATTTTGAATGTATTAAGGTCACCACTCCTAAGAATTCTAACTAGAAATGATACAAGCTGCCCCAAACCTGGGTGATGGCCTTGCCTTTGTCTGAAACTGTCACTAAACAAAATATTGATATTTTTCTTACTGGACGATGCTCTTTCCACCTCATCAGTACTATCTGCTTCATTTTTATAAGATCTTTATGCACACCTGTGTGCATTGCATGCTCTGTGCCAGCAGCATAAATATTGGGGTGTGGTGGAAACCTCTACTTACAAGGGTCAAGAGGGTGGCATTAGACGCGGACATGAAACTCAGACCGTGAGATGATAATTACAACAGGAATAGACATCACACCGGTCTGCAATAATGCACTTAGAGGCAAACCAGGGAGAGTGTGAAGATGTTGGAGCAAGTGTCACGTGGCAGAAGCCAGAAGGGAAAAGGCACCACGATGTGCCCTGAGAGTCTCTCATAGAGGAGATCACATTCTGGTTTGTGGTCGTGGATGGACAGAGCCATTGCAAGTTGGGGAGGAAGGAGGAAGGTTATGGAAATCAGCTTCAAGGCTGGTGGGCCCTTCTGCATCTGGATTCACACCCGCTAGTCCCAGTTCACACCTACTATGGAGCAGAGCATCAGGGTGCAAAGGAGAGAGAAGGCGATAAGGAGCGACCCTCCCCAAGCCCCTGCAAGGGTTGGATATTTACACCTCCAAGGCAAACAATAACAGTTGGTTTAAGAAGGAAAATAAGAATAATGCTCACAGGGATCTCCTGGGACAGCTGAGGACACAGATTTGGAGGTGAACTACCTTTATGAGGTCGTTCAGCTCACATGACAGGCTTTTTCATTGCAGAACTCAGCTCACCATCTCACCCTAGTTTTGAATGAAGTGGATACAGCATTCTGAATAATCAAGACCAAACTAGGTACCTCTAATGAATTTTGTGTCACGTAGAATTATTGCCAAGTTTTCCTTAATGTCATGTGTAGGCAGCTCAATTACGTGGGTGTTCAAAACAGATTTTTAGGAGGAGGGAAGGGAGAAAGAATAGAAAGAAGGAAGGGCTAGAGTATTGGAGAGGAGGAGGGAGGGATTTGGTGAATGAAGTCGGCTGACATTGAAGAATGTCCAGATCATGCTACATTTTCCCTACATACATGAAGGCGTTTACTCCCCAAACCCAATGTGTCCTTGAGGTCCTGTTCCAACTAAGTAAACTGACATCTGCCTCGCCTCTGAATTAGAACCAGGAAACCTCCTGTTGGCCTCTCTGCCCACCCACCACACACATTTGATCAGTCACTAAGCCCTCACACAGCACCCCAAATATCTCCTGCCCCTGTCCACTTCACGTCCCCCTTCCCCTACTGTAACACCTCTGAACTCCGGCTGTTCATTGATCAGGTTGACAAAAACTGAGCCAGGCATCAATTTCCCACAAAGTGCTCTCAGCAACAGAGCGAACCCCTTTGAAACTAATGTTACAGGGCAGGGAGAGGAGCACCCCAGAATCCCCAGGCCTGCCCTCTCTGAATGGGTTCTGCCATCCGCTGCATTAAGACAAACATATAAAACCTTTAATGGAAAGGAACTTT